>AWOL01S0063923.1:153924-172362 GCA_000715115.1 Nicotiana otophora
AAAAAAAAAAATTGTCTGATTCACTCTTTAAAATGACCTCTTAAGGCTTTTTATTAAAATAGGATCGGTTAGGAAGTCCCAAAAAATAACCCCCAATGTGAAATATGCGGAATGCACAACTAAAAGGCTATGTAGTCTGTGAAATAGGCCTCTACATCTGGGTTGGGACTGGTCAAGTATGAGGTGGATCTGCGGTCCGCGGAAAGGTTATGCGGTCTTCACATTGGACCGCAAAGTCTCCTTCCAAGAATTCCTTGCTGATTATGTGACGGATACGTGGTCAGCGGAATGGCTATGCCGTTGACTTAACCCACCGCGAAATGACCTTCAAAATTAGTTGCTTCTTCCATGATCTGTGCTGGTTCTTTAGTCAGCGGAACTGATTTGCGGTAACCATAATTGACCGCAGAATCTCCATTTTTTGCCAATTCCCTACCTACTTCACGATGCACTACACATTCCACAAATACGTATTGTGGCGAGCTTCCTAACATATTAACTTGACTTTAGCACTATAATACCTTAAATTCTTGGAGAACTTTTATAGGGCCTTACATCCTCCCCCTTTTAGGATCATTCATCCTTGAATGAGGATTAGATCCTACCATAGACACCCAACATGTCTTAACTCTTTATTCGCACACCAAAAGCTCCAAATTTGGCCAACTCCCCAAATTTTCATACATTTTGGTAGAGTTTCCTTTGCATTTGGGCCTATCTACCTATCAGAGATACACTAAAACCAATCCTAATAGTACATCCATAATGCAATGATGCATCATAACATGAAAACTATACCAACCATAACATTATAAGCATTACATTGCCAAAAAAGGGGCATCTTAGCATAAACTGGACAAATTTGAACATAACTCATAAAAAGTAAACTTCTGATATTCTTTTAAACACAATCATTAGGTCCTAGCAACAAGTGTGAATATTTCCTCTTCATATCTGCCTCAGACTCCCAAGTAGCCTCTTCAACTTTTTAGTTTCACCATAGCACTTTGACAGAGGCAATTTCTTTATTCCTCAACTTTCGAACTTGTCTATCAAGCATGGCAAATGGAATCTCCTCATAATTCAATTCTTCATTAACTTTAATAGCCTCCACTGGGATGATGAGCAATAGATCTCCAACCACCTTCTTCAACATAGACACGTGAAACACCGGGTGCACGAAGGACATCTCTAGAGGTAACTCGAGCCTATAAGCCACTTGACCAATCCTTTGCAAGAATTTGTACGGTCTAATATAACTTGTACTCAATTTCCTTTTTTTCCCAAATCGCCTGAGTACACAAACCTTGCTGAAATTTCTGCCAAAAGTTAGTGGTGAACTATGCCGCTCAATTTGAGATGATAGAAACTGAAGTTCCATTCAATCTGACTATTTTCTTGATATACAACTGAGTATATTGCTCTTGGGTATTAGTGGTTTTAATAGGCAAGAAGTATGCTGATTTCGTGAGTCGATCCACAATAACCCAAATCGAGTCAAACTTATGAGGTGTGCAAAGTAGACCTAACACAAAGTCCATGTTGATCATCTCCCACTTCCACACTAGAATTTCTATATTGTGTGTCAAATCATCGGACCTCTGGTGCTCAGCCTTTACCTGCTGGTAATTTGGGCATCTAGCCAGAAGGTCTGCTATATCCCTTTTCATGTTATTCCACCGGTTGACTTCCTTGAGATCATGATACATCTTAGCCTGGATGCACTGAATACTTGGAATTGTGAGCCTCCATTATGATTCTCTCCCACAGACCATCTACATTTGGAACACATATTCTCCCTTGGTACCTTAGTGTACCATCATTCATGCTAAGAGAAAAAGCCGTGGATTTGTGTTGTGAATTCCCTCCTTCAATTGCACCAAAAACGAATCATCATACCGCTTCTCCTTAACTTCTACTACTAGTGATGACTCAACTCTATTTTGCATAATCACCCTGCCTTCGCAAGAGTCTACGAGCCGAACTCCCAAACTAGCCAATCAGTGAACTTCCTTGGCCAACGACCTTTGGTGTACCTCCAAGTAAGCCAAACTGCCAATGGATTTCCGGCTAAGAGCATCTGCCACAACATTAGGTTTCCTGGGATTGTAAAAAATGTAGATGTCATAGTCCTTGAGTAACTCAAGCCATCTCATTTACTTTAGATTCAGCTCCTTCTGCTAGAAAATGTATTAAAGACTCTTATGGTCCGTGAATATGTCTACATGGACCCCATGCAAATAATGACGCCAAATCTTCAATACAAATACCACTGCCGCAAGCTCTAAGTCATGTGTTAGATAATTCTTCTCATGGCTCTTGAGTTTCCTAGAAGCATAAGCGATCACCTTGCCATGTTGTGTTAATACACACCTGAGTCCAACTCTTGAAGTATCACAATATACGATGAACCCATATGCACCTTTCGGTAAGGTCAACACCGGTGTCGTAGTCAACCTTGATTTCAACTCTTCAAAGCTCCTTTAACAAGCATATGAACATTGGAATTTAGTTTCCTTTTGTGTTAATTTAGTCAACAGAGAGACAAGAGAAAATAATCCCTCCACGAATCTCCTGTAATATCTAGCTAATCCCAAGAAACTACGAATCACTATCAGAGTTGTAAGTCTAGGCCAATTTTCCACAGCTGCATCTTCTGAGGATCAACCTTGATTCCCTCATTGGAGACAATATGACCCAACAAAGTGACAGACTCGAGCCAAAACTCACGCTTCAAAAACTTTGTATACAACTTGTGATGATATAGAATATGCAAAACCGCCTGAGATCATCAGCATGGTCCTCTCAACTTCTTAAATACACAAGGATGCAGTCAATGAACTATATCACAAAAGAGTCAAGGAAAGGCTTGAAGACTCGATTCATAAGATGCATGAAAGCTGCAAGAGCATTTGTTATCCCAAAGGACATCACTAGAAATTCAAAGTGCCCATAACGGGTCCTAAAAGCTATTTTCGGAATATCCTGCTCCTTGATCATCAATTGGTGATTCCCCAATCTTAAATCAATCTAATAGAAGTACTTGGAATCATTCAACTAATCAAACAAATCATCTATCCTAGGTAACGAGTACTTATTCTTGATTGTGACCTTGTTGAGCTATTGATAATCGATGCACATCCTTAATGACCCATCCTTATTCCTTACAAAGAGAACCGGTGCGCCCCAAGGTGACACACTCGGTCAGATGAAAGCCTTCTCTAGCAGGTCCTTCAACTGCTCCTTGTGTTTCTTCAATTCTGCCAGAGCCATTAAATAGAGTGGAATTGATATAGGTTGTGTGCCTCGCAATACATCAATCCTTAAGTCAATCTCCCTTTCTGGTGGGACTCCAATAAGATCATCAGGAAAGACCTCCGGAAATTTATTCACAACCAGCACAGATTACAGTGTCGGTGCCTCAACATCAGTGTCTGTGACTCGGACCAAATGATAGATATGTCTCTTGCTAATCATCTTTGCTGTCTTAAGGTAAGAAATAAACCTATCCTTTGTCACAACACCATCCCCCTTCCATTCAATGACTGGCTCACTTAGGAACTCGAACCTGACGGTCCTGGTTCGGCAGTCATGCTTGGCAAAATACGAGTAAAGCCAGTCCATCCCCATTAACATAGTCCAATAGAATCATTATTAGTAGGAATTCTCGTATTTTAGGTCTTTTAGGAATTTTATCAAGCACTTAGCGTGCATTCTTGTCTACAACTTCCTACAATGGGATTTCTTTATCCTACCACCAATTTCCATGTTTGAAATCAACCCACAATAGTCCTAAAATAGCCAACAATTTCCATTGACACATGCATGCCCAACCACTCACTTTCAACTCACACGAATCAAATCTCCTTGTCTTCAGATACACCCAAATACAAAACTGAGGGCTTATGGCTTCCAATCACCATCCCATAAGCCCAAACGCTAAAATCATACTTATAAACTTACTATTAAACTTTGCAAGAGAACTTAGGGAAAAACTCTTACCTTGTTTGTAGAAGAGCTTGTGAGTTTCCCTATTGAATCCCAAGATTTGAGCAAGAATTGAAGAGTAGTAAGCTTGAAGCTCCTCTCTCTCTCTTTCTAAATTGATCCCCTCTCCTCAAACATCATATTTGTTTCTTCTAAAATAACCCCCTAAGGCCTTATATCATGATACGGGCACGCTTAACGAAATAGCAATCAAGGATCTATATATACAATTTGGACCAATCACGAGAGCTAAAAGCTAGAAAAGCTCAAGAAGTAATGCATGGGTTGGTAAATAAGCTAATTTATATGAGATCAGAAGTCACAAGTGTGGATGAGAATCCAAAATTTATACATGTATCTCAAGTGAGCATAAAGGGAGATAATCATGATTCTTAATCAAAATGGTGATAAATTAACTTGTGATTGACTATTTAGCCTATATCGTAATAATATATTTTGTAGTACTTTATTTTTATAATATATTACTTTGAATGTATTTTTATTTTATTTTGTAGGCTTGAAACATTTGGTGAATACTTTGGGAGAATTGGAGCCAAGGAGTGATACTTAATGCTATCCAACATTCACAAAACTGTCCGAATATTAGTCCAACTTCAAATATTAATCTGTTCAAGTATAGATCTAATGGGGATACAAATTTCGTAATTATTAAATATATTAAGTCTAGATTCTAATGAGACAAACCGTTCTTAATTTGGAGCTTCCTATATCAAGTTATGGCCATATAAGCTACAACTGTACAAATCTAGACAGAATCACATTGGTCAACTTCAAAATTAGTTGTGGAATAGCATCAGATGAATTTAGCTGTAAAACTTACCAAAAGTGTAGCCTAATATGTCTTCTTTTCATAAAATTAAGAATTGTGCAACTTCAACACTCCTAGACAAAATTATAGACTTTCTACCAAAACTACTCCAATATACCTAGATTTTCAATACAAGAGATTCAATCATTCATACTTGGTGGAAAATATTGAATTGAATTGTTCTTGTGAACTCATTTAAAAGGTGCAGCAAGTAGTTAGATGGTATGACTATGTTTGTATGCCTCCATAAGATTTTTTGGACGAGTTTAAGGCCTCCATTGTTGAAGATTGCATGTAGCCACCATTGAAGACCATTTTAGTATTTGTTTTCATACTTGTAGTTTGCTAAAGAGTAGTTGAAATGGCTCTATAAATAGCCTTCACTCTTTCATTGTAAGATCATCATACCTTTGAGTGTTATATGAAATATATTCATCTCTTTGAGAGTTTAGGAAAGTTCTACCAAGAACTTGTCTTTGATTGCTTCAAGGATATTTTCTCCTTGTAAGTAATCTTCTATCTTAGGTGATAGATTAGGTTACTTGATTACTGCTCTTGAGGTTGTGGATTTAATATATCCATAGTTGCTTGCGCTTCTAATCTTGGGGTATAATCTCCTTGTAAGCTTAGTAATTTTATCTTTCAATTCCATACTAATTCTTATTATCCTTCGTCACTTTCTACCATATTCACATTATATATCTTTTGATCTTGGGTTCCGCATCATATCAAAATAGAGTAGAGTTAGGAAATTCTTAAAAATAATGAAAGATTGAGTTATATAAGATGTAAATAACAGGATTCGACCCTCAGAACCATTATGCGGTCGCATATTCGACCGCAGAACCTGTTTCGGAGCTTCATTTTTGGATTTTTAAAACCCGACCCTACTTCGTTAAATACACGTTTTGGGCCATTTGTGAGAGAATATCTGACATTTTTGAGTGAGAGAGGGTGCCCTAGAGCATTTTTGGTTGTATTACATTAATCTATAGTTGTTTTCTTCATTAAATTAAGTAAATTGGGTGAGAAAGTTGGGAAAATGGGGAAAAAGTTCTTCTACCGAATTTCTGAGTTTTGATTGAGATTTTGACATCGGATTTGGATGATTTTTGTACGAGTGAACACGTCAGTGAATGGTTGTTAATATTTTATGACTTTTACCCGATTCTGAGACGTGGGCCCGGGAAAACATTTTGGGGCTATTTTCCAATTTCTTCTTATGACACACCATTGTATTGAATGGTGTTCATAATCTCATCGAAGTCCATTTGATGGTTGTTTGGATCTTCGTTCATCTTTCCTAAGAAGATACAACCATTTTGAAGGGTTTGAAGCAACCTTTGCTTCAACTGGAAATTGTTAGCTGCAACTTGAGGTGGTCTCCTACTTGATAGGCCTTGATTGTAGACCGGTCTAGAAATATTTCCATAATCATAAAATCAATGGAATCCTCGAACAATACCCAAACATCAAGATAGAACCACATAAATTTGCAAGTAAATTTCCATATTTTTACGTTGGAGATCCTTAGTACCAATGTATCATCGTTCACAATACCATTATTCACAATACCGATACCACCGTACGTTTAGCACTTAATCTGATCACGACCCGATCGGCTAGGACATCTCATTAGAGACATCAACCACAATGACTCTCAATACCAATACCACCGTACCTTTATCACGGAGTCCTATCATGACCCGATAGGCTAGGCCATCTCATTAGAGACATCAACCACAATAGTAAAATCCTAGATCGCAGAATGCACGGCAAAAAGCTATGCGGTCCGTGAAATAGACCGCAGAATTGTGCTCCAGATTTGAGTTGGAACTGGAAAGGTACGTCGTAAATCCGCGGTCCGCGAAACTATTTTGTAGTCCGCACATCTAACTGTGAACTCTTCTTTGAAAATGCCCGTATCGATTCAGCGATGAAAACGCGGTCTGCAGAATCTCTATGTGGTCTGCATAACCAACCGTGAAATGACCCTCAATTTCTAGTTGCTCCTGCCTCCGTCCGTGATCATTTTATGGTCATCAAAATCGATTTACAGTCCTCATAACTGACCGCAGAATCGTCTTTTCCTGTTACCTCTTTTACCCACTTCAAGATGCATTGAACAGTCCATAAACTCATACCACAACGAGCTTATCATCTACAACTTTCCGAACATATTGGCTTGACTTTGGCACTATAAAACCTTAAATTCTTGGTGAACTTTTATGGGGCCTTAAAAAAGTTGATTCCTCAAGTTGTATTTATAGTCATAGGTTAAGGAGAACACACCTACTTTGATCGAACAAATCTCAAGCTCTTTGTTCTACTCTAAACAAGCATTGCAGTCTGTAATGGATCTACTATGTAACTAGTAGAGAGAATAAATAGAGAGAAAAATATTGGTGAGACATTATATCAAAAACATTGAGTGTTTACTTAAGTTCTGAAATTAGCTGGTGGATGCTCAACTCATCTACACACTTGTAAGAAGAATTTCAAGGAGCTTTGAAGAGAGAACCCTCTTGCAACCCAAGGGGACTGGATTAGGATTCCCATTGAATTCGAACCGGTATAGAACATTTGGTGTCATTTACTTTCAGCACTTTACATTCTGCACTTGCTATTTATCCTTTCTTGAATCTCTAGTTGACTAATTGGTAAACTAGTCGACTATTTAACAAAAAACAAAAAGGGCGACAATTCCCCCCCCCCCCCCCCCCAACCCTCTTGTACTTTCACTTAAGAGAAGTTCAATTTGTGTTTTAATATTTGATTCGTTGACGTCATGTTATCGATATGTTTGGAGGCTTTGGTTAAGCCAGGATAGTATTTATAAATTTTTTGGAATAATTGGACGGGGTATCGAGTGGCTCAGGTGAGTTTCGAACAACCAGGAGAATTGCTGGAATTACAAAAATGTTGCTGGTGTCTGGTGTGCTTCTAAATCACGGAGAAGGATTTTTGGGGCTTGCTGGTTTTTCTCTTTGGGTTTGTGTAAAGTATTGGCATTTGTCTACGCATTCGTTCCCTGGGCGTCGCGTTCGCATAGAATGGAGGCAAGCTGGGGGCTAGCTAAAACCTTGTCTTCGCAATTGTAGAAAGGGGCTCACGTTTGCATAGGCCAGGGCATCTGTGCATTGTGTTCGTAGTGGTAGGGTCATGTTTGTGGAGAGTTATTTTTGAGTTATTGTATTTTGTGGTTCGCGAATGTGAGGAAGTGACCGCATTCGCGAAGCGTAGTGCTGTGTAGTCTATTTAAAGTTCTTATTTCGGGATTTTAGTCATTCTTTCATATTTTGAACCCTAGACGTGTAGAGGGGCAGTTTTTGAAGAAGATTTTCATACAAGTCTTTGGGGTAAGTGAGTTCTACACAATTTTGGTGGTATTTCAAGAATCAACATGGATTATTAACACCTAAAATATGAAATGTTGAGGAAAACTTAGGGGGTTTTTCTACAACTTAAGGGAGTGAAATTTGAGGATTTGAAGGTTGATTTAAACTTGATTTTGGAATTTAATCACATATTTGGACTCGTGGGTTTAGGTTTATTCAGGATCTACCCCTTGACTCGGGTTTTGACCATGTGGGCCCGAGTTTACTTTTGTTAATTTTTTGATAATTAAATAAAGATTGAAGCTTTATTATTTGGAATTGATTCCTATTGCTTTGCTTGACATTACTGACTTAATTTTGGCTAGATTGAGCTGTTTGGAAGTCGATTCACGAGGGAAGGCATTTTTGGAGTATTGATTTGGCTTGTTTGAGGTATGTATCTTGCCTAGCCTTGGTTTGAGTCACTAGTTGCATGAATTTATTATGATGGCCACATGCCGAGAGTGACACACATGTGGTGGATAAGCATGTGTGCATGCACTGGATTTGTTTCCATGCTCGTGGTAATACTATGCTTCTTGTCATCATGATTCATATGTTTGTACCCATTCGTGAGCTACTTGAATCATGCTAGAGATCATGTATAGGATAATTTCATGTTCAAACTGATAATTGCTATTTTGTGGCGTATTCGCCTAATCTGAACTATTGTAGCACACTTCGCATATGCATACACATTAGCATGTCACTTTTATCAGTCCATGAATATGTGATTTGACATCCATTGTTCATAAATATATGTGTGTATTCTTGTATATGATTTCTATGATATTAATGGGATTGACAACGCGTGAATGGTCTGTGCAGTTTGAGTTATGATAGCACGTGAATGGTTTATGCGGCTGTTATATTATGGCACGTGGCTCATCCTCTCATGTCTTTCTCTTGATGACGTACACGCGGTATGAGGAAAACTTATCAGTGTTTGGTTTTTGCATCTCTTTTCTCTTTGCAAACATCTTGGGTATATGCATATTTTTATCGCATATCTTCTCTATATGATAGTTTTTGAATGTATACATGCCTCTTTATACATATCTTCTCTATATGTGTGAGCATCTAATTTTTGACTATATTTGAATTTTTATCACCTTCTACTATGTAAATATTTTCAAAAATTTAATATATATTTTTTTAGCATTGTTACACTTTTATAATAATTTAAAAGGTCAATTATTACTATTAGCATTATTTTTATTATTATTTTTATCTTTATTTTTAATAAAATGAATTAAAAACCAAAAATAAATAATTTGTTTTTTAAAACAAATTTCGGATGGGAATTAAAAAATAGAAAAAGTAAAAATATAAAATTACAAATTAAAAGTAAAAGTAGGTAGAAATATTTTAATAAAAAAAGTAAAAAAAAGTAGAAAAGTAAAAAAATAAAAGTAAAAGAATGTGGAAAAAAAAGAAAAGTAAAATAAGTGGGAAATAAAAAAGAAAGTATAAAAGTGGGAATTACAATATAATAAAAGTAAAAAAAGTAAGAAATTATAAAACAAAAGTAAAGGAAAGTGGAGAATTATTTTTTTAAAAAAATAAGAAAAATGGGAAGTGGAAATTCTTTTTAATTAAAAATAACAAATTAATAAAAAAATAAAAAAAACTGAAAATTCCGAAAAGAATTTCTATAAATAGAAGAGAAATGTGAGGAAAAAAAGAGGGAGAAAGAGAGAAAAACATAGGAAGGAAGGAATTGAGAGAAATTTATTTTCTTCTTTTAGGATAAGGAAATTTCTACTCGTGTCATTCTTTCTTCGTCTTTCTTTCGAAAAATCTAACAAAATCACCCCCCCCCCAAAACAACAAATAGTTTTAAACCCAGCAAAAACAAGCCACTAAATCACCGGTCTTGCAAGGCCGATCGGGGTTGCAAGTCACGATCTTTTGTTCGAGGTTTCGTGGCCGGTGAAAGCTCCAATTGTTTGGCGCTCTTGTAATTTCAACTCTGTTAATTTATATCAAAGGTCCGTTATTTTCCTTTCTTCAGTGATTATAATTGTCCATTTACCTTCTTGTCTATTGGTGTGATTATTGGGTAGCATGAAGTAGTAGTTCTCTCTATTGATATTTGGATCATTTGAATCTGATTGTTTCCTTGTTCATATGTTTATTGGACCATGATGTTAATTTTAGAGTTGCAAAGTTTTGTTTTGAGTTGATTTAACCGGATAAAGGGTCTATTGAATCACTGTAATTTGGCTTGTTTACTAATTTTATTCATGAGATTGTGGTGTCATTAGTTTTGTTTAAGAAACGTATAGAATATGGGATAATGGGTTGGATAATTTGTTTGGGCCACGATTTGTTTCTAAGGAAATTGGTTTTTTGGCTGTTGGAGAAAAAAAGATTTTGGGCCAAAAGATTTAGTCTCATCAGGCCCAAAGTAATAAATAACATAGCTGGCCCAGCTTTCTCTAAACTAGCCCACTTTTCTATAAATAATAAATCCAATTCTTTCACAAATAATTACATACCTCATGACCTTACAATAATCTCAAAATTAGTAATTGAATAATATTCGACTGTGGGTATGGTTCCCGTGGCATGGTCACGATACGTAATCCCCAGTTCGAGTGTGCGTTTCATGTGACTCGACCACAACTTTAAACAATAATAAATAAAATTAAACACGTTGTAGATTGTGGGTGCGTTTCACGTGACGCAATTTGCGATGTGTATAAACAACGAGTGTACGACAACGTAACTCGTCTCATATTAATACCATAAAAGTTTAAAATGCAGTTATGTAATAAAAGCAGTAAAAGGAATAAAAATGCACATATATGTTTAAAACATGTATTAAATCAGATAACTAGGCCAATTATTAATAGTTGGGCGACCGTGCTAAAACCACGGAACTCGGGAGTGCCTTACACCTTCTCTCGGGTTAACAGAATTCCTTACCCGATTTTCTGTGTTCGCAGACCATAAATAAGAGTCAATTTTCCTCGATTTGAGATTCTAAAATAAATCAGTGACTTGGGACACCATAAATTATTCCAAGTGGAGACTCTGAATAAATAAATAATTCCATTTCGAATAATGTCACTTTAATTGAAAAAACTCCCTACCACTACCCCCTTGGGAAAAAAGAGATGTGACAGCTCTGGCGACTCTGCTGGGGACAAGAACCCAGAACTTTTGGTTCAGGGTTCAGAATTCGAGCTTAGAATAGGTCTTATACTTGGCTTTTATTTATTATCTGATTTTTACGTGTTTGAGCCTAATGTGCTAAATGCCACTTTTTACCGCTTTTATATTGCTTGAATTGTATATAAACTTTTACGAAGCCCTCTTCTCTTTGAGTCTTCTAAATCTTTTAGGAAGCGTGCGCTTCGCATGACTTCTTTTCTCTTAGAGTCATACCCCTAATTTTAGAACAAGGATCAGACAAGTTGCAAAGCCGGTGAAGCTTTTGTATTCCCGGTATGCTGCCCCCCTCGGCTTGAGTTGTCTGCTCGTCTAAGCCAGGTCTAGAACAACACACCTAGGATTTAAACCTAGAATAACATAGCCTCACATCGGATCCCTAGTAGGAACGTTTGTTTGCATCAAGTGCATTTGACTTTGGGGACTCAACACAAGGGTTGGGTCCGTCTAGGACAGCTGTACCCAATATAAAAGACCATCCTGATGCATTTTTATGTGCTACTTGTGCATATGTTTGTTTCGGCTTGCATGTTGACCGGTTTCTAGAATAGGGAAAGAAAATCAAAAAATAATATCAAAAAAAAAACAAGAGTGAAAAGTAGGTATTTGAAAATCCGAAACTCTGCCGAAAGTTTGAAAAAAAGAAGAAGAAAATAAGCCAATATTTTCAAAAGTCATGCTTTTTCGTCTGTTCCGTCAAAACTTACCGAACTACGCGGGTCTGATTCTCATCGGATGTGAGATACGTAGGCAAACCTCATCGGTTCCGGCCCCAATTTTTAAAAATCCAAAAATATTTTTATTTAAATCCTTCTTTAGAAGTCTTTTCTTAGAAAATCCCAAATAAAAAAAAATTAAAACCAAAAATATTTTCTTTCTTTTTAGAAGTCTTTCATGGGAAAAAGAATCAAATCAAAATCCAAAAATATTTTTTTTTCTTCTTTAGAAGTCTTTCTTCGGAAAAAATAAAATAAAAATCGAAATTCAAAAAGAAAAATTATTACTTCTTTAGAAGTCTTTCTTTTAAAAAATTCTCAAAAAACAAAAAAGAAATATATTTAAAAAAACATAACAAAAAGAAAATCAAAATTAAAAAATATTTTCTTTACTCTTAAAGAAGTTTTCCTTTCAAAAATTCCCCTCCAAAAAACAAATATCAAAAATATGTTCCTTGTTAGAAGTTTTCGTGGTCTGTTTTGTGTATGAGTAAAAAAAAAAATAAAGGAAAAAATGTTAGTTTGTTTACTTTATTCCTGATCTTTTCTGAACTACGCAAGATCTGATTCACGCAGCGTCATGATACGTAGGCAATTTCCATCGGATTCGATCATTGACATCAAATAAACTGAGTGAAATAAAAGAGAAAAAAAACAAAGAGCGAAAAAAAAAACTAAGAAAAAATAAAAAGAGAAAGCAAGAGTGAAAAATCCAAAAACAAAAGAACTATGTGTCCAGTTTGACAAAGCAAATCGCGGAATATTTTTGTGAATATGCTGTCATATGGTGCGAGCAAGCTGCCAGGGTAAAGCCTCCAATGGAAGAAGCATAAATAGTTACGGTTTTCCTACAGGCCCAAGAGGCGGACTACTTCTAGAACATGATGTCTGTTATGGGTAGACCGTTCGTCGAGGCTATCAAAATTGGGAAAATGGTCCAAAATAGTTTAAAAACGGGCCGAATCTTGAGTCATACTACCTTTAAGGCCACATCACAAGCCGTTCAGAGTGGTTCAGAGGGTTTGATGAACAGAAATTGGAGAGATGAGGAATTTGATCCGGCACTGAAGGTCATTGCAGCCATTGCCGAGACAGAAGAAAAGCCGAAAAACGGTCGCTAAGCCTGAACGTTCCCCATCAGACTGGAGTTTCGGTAGCCAGTCTTGCTATCCTTTCTGGTCCGGATTATCTCAGGGTGTGATCCGGATGTTTTACTTTATTATCTTACTTTCCGATATAAACCCTTTTATCTTTAAAATTCAAAAAACAATCAAATGAAATTAATATTTCATTGTTCAAGAATGTCTCTTTTCTTTATTTTGTCACTTTTTCTTATTCTCTTTTCAGTTCTGTTAATGCAGATTTTAATAACATGACATGCTTGCGGACTTCATGCCCAGATCCTAAAACACTGTCAGACTCGAAATAATGAATCAAGAAGCAGAATGTTTTGAAGACAATGCTTATAAGAAAATAAATAGAAAATTGGAATGAAGTTGAGATTCCCTCTCTTCGGATCATTGTTGAAGCCGAGATTGAGGATAAAGATTGGGTCAAGAACCGATTTGTACAATTAACACTGATTGATAAAAAATGATTGGTCACAGTTTGCCACGGGTAGTTGTACCAACAAAGAATGGCTCGTGTCTACAACAAGAAAGTGCGGCCCAAGAAATTTGAAAAAGGACAACTCATTCTAAGACGTATCCTCCCACCTCATGAAGAAGCTAAAGGAACATTGGCTCTAAATTGAAAAGGTCCACATATTGTAATGAGAGTACTGCAAAAGGGAGCATTGTACCTGGGAAGAATCGAAGGAAATGACCCCGAGACAACTGTCAATGCACACGCGGTCAAAAGGTATTATGTTTGACCTTTTTACGCAACTTTAATGCTCTCTGGTTGGGATGACGAAGGTTTTCATTCTTCATACCCAAACACTATAAACCCCTTAAAAACCCTTTGAGCCGGTTACCTTTTCTTTGATTACCCTCTTTGGAACCTGAAAGCTTTATTGCAAAAAAACAAAAAAAAGACAAAAACAAAGAGAAAAATAAAATGGAATGAAAAATGGGAAAAAAGGAAAGGAAAAAGAAAGAGAAGAAACCAAAACAAAAAAAAAACCAAAACAAAAGAAAATCAGAAACAAAATTCTTGAACTACGTTTGACTTGATTCCGAAAGGATACGTAGGCAGCCTCTCTCTGGGGTTCAGTCACACCAAAATAAAAATCCACATTCCCCAAAAGTTGAAACTAGGGCAGAATTTACAATGGTTTGGCGATGGTTTTGTCTGAAAGGTTCCAAAGTTGTAATTCAATCCAAATCCTTTTTACCCAAATCTTTTTCAAGTCCTTCAGATCAATCGGCAAAGAGATTCGAAATGGGAGTATACAGTTACCCGGATCTAATACAACAAAATAAGAGAAATAAAATGAGAGAGTCTTATCGGTGAAAATCCTCACATGCACCGTAAGGCAATGGTAAGCAGAGAAATTCGAAAATGAGAGAGTTTTGTTAGTAAAAACTCGCAAAGAGCACTATAAGGCGATGACGAGAAGAGAAATGAGAGAGGCCAGCTGGTGAAAACCCGCAAAGGGCGCCACTGATCGAAAAGAGGATCCCCACAGTCACTGGCATCAACACAGTCCTGGGCAAAGTTTCTCAGTCTCAAGGCAAGAGTTGTGATGAATTTCTGAGAGTTAGACGGTTTACACAGATCAGGCATCTAGTCCAAGACGCATGTCATATTCATTGAAGTCGGTATACACTCCAGATAAGTCTTTCTTTCTTTTCTCCGAAAGGGATACCTCTTGTCTAAATTCATTTGTCCATTCCATTGTTTGCTTTTCTTTGAATCCTTTCGGCCTAACTCTGTTTCGAAACTAAGACAAAGAAAGGATGGCAAGACTTATTTATAGGGTTCTCATTTGATACAAGACAATATGCAAAAAAGGCACCCAGCCTCGGCAGGGGCATCAAGTCGACTCCGACTGGCCATGGTGTCCGATGTTTCAAAATCAAAAACTGTTGAAAGAGGAAATTCAAAGTCAAATGCCCACAAGGGCAAAATAAAAGTTGAAAAGGTTAAGTCCCACGTGACTAACCATCATGGCAAAGTCCGAAAAAGCCAGAGGTTCTCCGAGGTTAGAAATGCAATCGATATTCAAGAAACAACCAGTTGCAACTGAAAGGATCGAGACCAAGTAACTGAAACAATCAAGGCCACAAAACCAACCACCGTTTCAAACTGACAAATTGTTCTTTGTTTGAAAAAAATAGGGAAACAGGTGGAATCCAAAAGCAACCTTGCAAGAAGCAGGGGCAACCAAAACGAAATTACGCAAAGGCTAGAAACAGTTTTGCAGCAACTACTCCAAAAGGGAAGTCTTCTCCAAACGCTTTCCCGCATTTTACTCATTATCTTAAAAATATATATGAAATGAAAAATAAAGAAAAGAAAAAAAAACAAATCATGGTAGTATAGGGTCTCCAATCCCTAGCTGCATTTTCCAACATAGAGTTTCCACTCCCTAGTTGAGATTATTTTAGACATAGGGTCTCCACTCCCTAGTCTTTTTTCCAACATAGGGTCTCCACTCCCTAGTTAATTTTATTTTAGACATAGGGTCTCCACTCCCTAGTCGCTTTCCAACATAGAGTCTCCACTTCCTAGTTGATTTTATTTTAGACATAGGGTCTCCACTCCCTAGTTTCTTTTTCAACATAGGGTCTCCACTCCCTAGTTGATGTTTTTAGACATAGGGTCTCCACTCCCTAGTTGATGTTTTTAGACATAGGGTCTCCATTCCCTAGTTTGCTTTTCAACATAGGGTCTTCACTCCCTAATTGATATTTTTAGACATAGGGTCTCCATTCCCTAGTCTGATTTTCCAACAGAGGGTCTCCACTCCCTAGTTGATGTTTTTAGACATAGGGTCTCCATTCCCTAGTTTGCTTTTCAACATAGGGTCTTCACTCCCTAATTGATATTTTTAGACATAGGGTCTCCATTCCCTAGTCTGATTTTCCAACAGAGGGTCTCCACTCCCTAGTTGATGTTTTTAGACATAGGGTCTCCACTCCTAAGTCGCTTTTCCAACATAGGGTCTCCTCTCCCTAGTTAAAGTTATTTTGGACATATGGTTTCCTCTTCCTAGTCTCTTTTCCAACATAGGGTCTCCACTCCCTAGTTGATGTTATTTTAGACATAGGGTCTCCACTCCCTAGTCGCCTTTTCCAACATAGGGTCTCCACTCCCTAGTTGATTTTATTTTAGACATAGGGTCTCCACACCCTAGTCTTTTTTCCAGCATAGGGTCTCCAGTCCCTAGTTGATTGATATTTTAGACATAGGGTCTCCACTACCAAGTCTCTTTTCCAACATAGGGTCTCCACTCCCTAGTTGATGATTTTCCAACATAGGGTATCCACTCCCTAGTTGATGATATTTTAGACATAGGGTCTCCACTCCCTAGTCGCCTTTTCCAATATAGGGTCTTCACTCCCTAGTTGATATTATTTTAGACATAGGGTCTTCTTTCCCTACTCGCTTTTCCAACATAGGGTCTCCACTCCCTAGTTGATGATTTTCCAACATAGGGTATCCACTCCCTAGTTGATGATATTTTAGACATAGGGTCTCCACTCCCTAGTCGCCTTTTCCAATATAGGGTCTTCACTCCCTAGTTGATATTATTTTAGACATAGGGTCTTCTTTCCCTACTCGCTTTTCCAACATAGGGTCTCCACTCCCTAGTTGATGATTTTCCAACATAGGGTATCCACTCCCTAGTTGATGATATTTTAGACATAGGGTCTCCACTCCCTAGTCGCCTTTTCCAATATAGGGTCTTCACTCCCTAGTTGATATTATTTTAGACATAGGGTCTTCTTTCCCTACTCGCTTTTCCAACATAGGGTCTCCACTCCCTAGTTGATGATTTTCCAACATAGGGTATCCACTCCCTAGTTGATGATATTTTAGACATAGGGTCTCCACTCCCTAGTCGCCTTTTCCAATATAGGGTCTTCACTCCCTAGTTGATATTATTTTAGACATAGGGTCTTCTTTCCCTACTCGCTTTTCCAACATAGGGTCTCCACTCCCTAGTTGATGATTTTCCAACATAGGGTATCCACTCCCTAGTTGATGATATTTTAGACATAGGGTCTCCACTCCCTAGTCGCCTTTTCCAATATAGGGTCTTCACTCCCTAGTTGATATTATTTTAGACATAGGGTCTTCTTTCCCTACTCGCTTTTCCAACATAGGGTCTCCACTCCCTAGTTGATGATTTTCCAACATAGGGTATCCACTCCCTAGTTGATGATATTTTAGACATAGGGTCTCCACTCCCTAGTCGCCTTTTCCAATATAGGGTCTTCACTCCCTAGTTGATATTATTTTAGACATAGGGTCTTCTTTCCCTACTCGCTTTTCCAACATAGGGTCTCCACTCCCTAGTTGATGTTTTTAGACATAGGGTCTCCACTCCCTAGTCTGATTTTCCAACATAGGGTCTCCACTCCCTAGTTGATTTGATCTTAAATGCAGGGTACACCACTCCCCGATATCTTTGCCAATATAGGGTATCCCATTCCCTGGCCACATTTTCCCAACATAAGATACACTAATCCTTAGTTGGGACATCCTTTGACAATAAAAGAATACCATCCAAAAACAAAAACATGACTTTTTCAGGGTACACCACTCCCGACCTTTTATTGCTTTCAATAAAGAAGTGGTTTAGAATTTTATTACAATAACTCGCGAAATCTTCCTAGTACAAACTAGGGCAGAAATATTTCGTTCGTTTGTTTATTTTGGTGTCTGAGTAGGTTTTACCTCGAGGCACAGGATTCGAGATGACCAAAAGAAGAAGTCTCAATTCAGAATAAAAGAAAAGAAAAAATAAGTGAATCCAAAATGCAAAAGCAATTGAAAAGATGTGGAATGCTCAAGACATGACTGAAGTCACGAGCATTGGAGTCCCATTTTGATTAGAAGAAGCTATAGAACAATGAACTAGAACCTACAGCTAGCGAGCATCAAGGTTTAGATTAGAGTTTGCATGAAGAACCAGTCAAGACTCAAGATCAAGTTTTTGAACACTCATAGATAAGAATCTTGTAACTCATAACTGATAGGCTTGTTTAGTTTCTTTTTTTTATTTTGATATAATGGCAGGACCGCGGACTGGAGCCTCGACGGAACCTCACTCGACTCCTCAACTCATCATTCCACCATTCTCCTTGAACTACACGCGACCCGATTCCCCTATAACCCGAGATATGTAGGTTGTCCAGAACCCGGACTCGGTTGCACCCTATCTTTTATTTCTTTTCCTTTT
>AWOL01S0063923.1:173880-197878 GCA_000715115.1 Nicotiana otophora
AAGCCACTAAATCACCGGTCTTGCAAGGTCGATCGGGGTTGCAAGTCGCGATTATTTGTTTGAGGTTTCGTGGCCGGTGAAAGCTCTAGTCAACACTCGTCGAATTGTTTAGCGCTCTTGTAATTTCAACTCTGTTAATTTATATCAAAGGTCCGTTATTTTCCTTTCTTCAGTGATTATAATTGTCCATTTAACCTCAGTCATATCAGGGAAAGCATAACAATGGACCTGACCTCCCCCTCTAGGATGTCCTCTACCCACATGTTCTCTACCTCTACCCGGTTGTGCAAGTGAAGTAGCAACTAGAGCAGTAGCCATAGCCTGAATTCCCAGCGAGGTCTACCCCTTCGATGTCTGAGACAATCCCTCATCATATGCCTTGTATAACGATATTCAAAACAACTCCTTTGAGGGCATGGCTATAGGTATTAAGTTTGCCTCAGACGAATAAAATAACCGCTATAGGAACCCAGTGCAAAAGGTGCACTAGAGGATGGCTGTCCAAAATGAGTACCTTAAGGTCCGTGACTAGCTAGAACACTACATGTAACCTGAAGTGCAGACTGAACTAGTCGATTGATAAAGTCTCTTCAATGACAATTTATAGCTTAACAATGGGAACCAGTAAATCCTCCAAAACCCCGAGGCCTCTTGGACTCTCTATCTCCACTCTTCTACCCATTGATACACTTCAACCTCCTACCAATCTCCAAAACCTGGTTGAATAGAGTCTTAGTCTCTAGCTCCCGTTCCATCAAAAATTTGAGGCTATAACTGAGTCCCTCAATAAATCTGTAGACTCTCTCTCTAACAGTGGAAACCAAAGCATGTGCATGACGAGATAACTCAGTAAACCTCATAGCATACTCGGTCACAGTTATAGTCCCCTGGTGAAACTGCTCGAACTCGGTGCGCAACGCATACCTGAGGGTTTGTAGAATGAAGTCCCTCAAAATGAGATAAATGAACTGAGCCCAAGTAAGTGGTGCGGCAACAAACAACCTACTCTCCTCATAAGTTTGCCACCATCAATATGATGGCCCCGTCAGCTGGAAAGTAGTAAGATCAACCCCGATCAACTCCACTATGCCATAGTGTATAGAATACAATGACACTAGTCTAAGAAACCCTATGCATCCTCAGAAGTCTCCTTGCTGCAATGAGGAGGATGATACTTCTAGAGCATCTCTAACATCTTCTTCTCCTCTTCTGACAAAACTGACCTGACCTTAGGCTGAACTGTAACCACGGGCTAATCATTATAACACTTGGAGCCAGATCAATGTGAGCCTGCTATTTTGTAGTGTGAGGGCGGGAGTTTGAGCTCCTCACCTATCATGAGAAGTAGCTGGTGTAATTGGGATCAACCCGAGTTGGTAGAAGAATTTGTAAAAACGACAATAATACGGTCCATTATTCTATAGCGGATCTGTTCCACTGACCACATAATCACCACAGAATGAATCAGAAGCAATTAAAATTTGAAAACTATTTTGTGGTCATTCTGCTGGCTGCATAACCGTTATGCTGTCGTGAATTTATATGGCGGAATTGACCAGACCCAGCCAAGAATTTGAAAACCCTTTTGTGGCCATTCTGCTAGCCACATAACTATTCTACTGGCTGCATAACCATTCTGCTACCCCAAAATGGCATCGCGGAATTGACATACCATTTTGTGGCCATTCTGCTAGCCACATAACTATTCTACTGGCTGCATAACCATTCTGCTACCCCAAAATGGCATCGCGGAATTGACATACCATTTTGTGGCCATTCTGCTAGCCACATAACTATTCTACTGGCTGCATAACCATTCTGCTACCCCAAAATGGCATCGCGGAATTGACATACCATTTTGTGGCCATTCTGCTAGCCACATAACTATTCTACTGGCTGCATAACCATTCTGCTACCCCAAAATGGCATCGCGGAATTGACATACCATTTTGTGGCCATTCTGCTAGCCACATAACTATTCTACTGGCTGCATAACCATTCTGCTACCCCAAAATGGCATCGCGGAATTGACATACCATTTTGTGGCCATTCTGCTAGCCACATAACTATTCTACTGGCTGCATAACCATTCTGCTACCCCAAAATGGCATCGCGGAATTGACATACCATTTTGTGGCCATTCTGCTGGCCACGTATCTATTCTAGTACCATGGAATTGCACCACATAATTGACATCGGGGGGCTCATTTTGAAGCAAAAATCTATTATTTTAGAGAGAAGCGATAGTATCCAGGAGAGAGAGGGAGAAGACATAGTCATTGTAATCATCAATCCTTGCCCCAATCTTCAAGATTCAAGGGAAGCTACTCACTAGACCATCATCTACCCGGGTACGACCTTGTTTTTAAACCTTCATAAAATGTGGTAGTATGTGGGGTTGTTGAATTATTTTGGGTAGTTTCTTGTTGAAATTGGTTGGGGGGGGGGGGGTTACCATTGTAGAGATTTGTAGTCAATTTTGCATAATAGGTGTTTGAACAAATTCCCAAGATACTTATGTCATGAGAATTCTTCTAATTATTATCCAATTTTAGCTTCTCCTATAGATTTATATTTCTAGAGGTGTTAGCACGTTGTAGTAGCTTAAGGAAAGCTCGAGAAATGTATGTTGGCTAAAACTTCTCTCTTAGAATTGAATTCCATGATGTTTCCGTAAGTTTCAAGTATTGTTGGACCAGGTTCCTAATTCCTATGTTTCGAGGTGTTCCTAATAAATTTGATTATCCCGAGTAATCAATGTGTCAAAAGATGTATGTACTCAAAACGTGTTCCAATTACTCCTATCTCATCATGATATCCTTAGGAAATGTGTTCAAGTATGGTTTATGTGTTAAAGCATTATAACTTCAATTTATATTTCAAATTAAAGTCCATTATGCTTAACTTGGAAAGAATGCGCCTAATACACATAATGCCCATATTTATACTTAAGGCCTTGATTTGACATGCTCTCATTGTTGATAATCTATAAAGATGCTTGAAAGGGAAAGAAGTGAGTTGGGGATATAAAGTATGGCCACCGTGCCAATAATGAAAGTTATACTTATGGCCAATAGTGCCAATGAGATGAAATTATGTGTGAAAATTTTTGAAATGAGCCTTGAATCAATTGTTCCAAATTTACTCTGAAAATATAATTGCCTAAAGGCTTAAGTACTCAAGTCGTGTTAAAATATGGTTGTTTCAACTAAAACCTATGATTTGAACCACTGTTTTAGTCGTAAATCACCATGCTCACTTTTATAAACATCTCCAATGTGATTTGAGGTTGAAATTTTGTGTTACCTATGATTCCATATGTTGATGTTTATGATGATGATCCTTGAAAGTAAAGAAATGAAAATGTGGGATATGAGATACGACCATCGTGCCTTGAATGAAGAATCATATGTGTGGCTAAGAGAGCCAATGAAATAATAATGTTATGAATGGTTGAAAGTAATAATGAAGCTATATATGGTGTGAAAGGTTACGAGGTGAATGTATTTGTATTTCTATTTTCTTTGTATGCAAAACAAAAATATTTTTAGGAGTATTGTTAGTCACCGAGGAAGGGTAGGTTGAAACATCCTAACTCTAACACTACACGTGCCATTGTAGGAGTTATTGAGGGGTAAATCCCCATATTGATATGATGAAATTATTTTTCTTAATTAGGATGAGATTATTCCCCTTATTTAAGATGAGATAATTACTAGCAGAGAGTGATGTCTATTTCACTGTACCGCATGGCACCTATTGAGTTTAAGGAGTTAAAGGGACAACTTTGGGAGTTTATTGCTAAGGGTTTCATCAGGCCCAATGTGTCCCCTTGNATCCTTAGGAAATGTGTTCAAGTATGGTTTATGTGTTAAAGCATTATAACTTCAATTTATATTTCAAATTAAAGTCCATTATGCTTAACTTGGAAAGAATGCGCCTAATACACATAATGCCCATATTTATACTTAAGGCCTTGATTTGACATGCTCTCATTGTTGATAATCTATAAAGATGCTTGAAAGGGAAAGAAGTGAGTTGGGGATATAAAGTATGGCCACCGTGCCAATAATGAAAGTTATACTTATGGCCAATAGTGCCAATGAGATGAAATTATGTGTGAAAATTTTTGAAATGAGCCTTGAATCAATTGTTCCAAATTTACTCTGAAAATATAATTGCCTAAAGGCTTAAGTACTCAAGTCGTGTTAAAATATGGTTGTTTCAACTAAAACCTATGATTTGAACCACTGTTTTAGTCGTAAATCACCATGCTCACTTTTATAAACATCTCCAATGTGATTTGAGTTCATACATACTCATAAGTTGAAATTGTGTGTTACCTATGATTCCATATGTTGATGTTTATGATGATGATCCTTGAAAGTAAAGAAATGAAAATATGGGATATGAGATACGACCATCGTGCCTTGAATGAAGAATCATATGTGTGGCTAAGAGAGCCAATGAAATAATAATGTTATGAATGGTTGAAAGTAATAATGAAGCTATATATGGTGTGAAAGGTTACGAGGTGAATGTATTTGTATTTCTATTTTCTTTGTATGCAAAACAAAAATATTTTTAGGAGTATTGTTAGTCACCGAGGAAGGGTAGGTTGAAACATCCTAACTCTAACACTACACGTGCCATTGTAGGAGTTATTGAGGGGTAAATCCCCATATTGATATGATGAAATTATTTTTCTTAATTAGGATGAGATTATTCCCCTTATTTAAGATGAGATAATTACTAGCAGAGAGTGATGTCTATTTCACTGTACCGCATGGCACCTATTGAGTTTAAGGAGTTAAAGGGACAACTTTGGGAGTTTATTGCTAAGGGTTTCATCAGGCCCAATGTGTCCCCTTGGGGTGCACCGATTCTATTTATGAAGAAGAAGGATATCTCTATAAGGATGTGTACTGATTATAGGAAGCTGAACAAATGTATTGTCAAGAACAAGTACTAAGTACCACATATCGATGATTTGTTTGATCACCTTGAGGGTCTTAAGGTGTTCTCGATGATTGATTTGAGATCGGGGTATCATCGGTTGACAATTCGGCCTTCATATATTTTGAAGACAGCTTTCAGGACCCGCTGTGGTCACTATGAGTTTCTCGTGATGTCTTTTGGGCTGACCAATGTCCCAACAGCCTTTATGCACTTGATGAATAGTGTAGTTCAACCCTATCTTGATTCCTTCATCATAGTTCTCATTGATGACATATTGGTGTATTTACGTATCCAGGAGGATCACGAGCAACACCTAAGGATCGTGCTCTAGACTTAATTCTCCAAATGTGATTATTGGCTTGCTTCAGTGGAATTTTTGGGCCATGGGTTGTTTAGTGAGGGGATTAAGGTGCATCCGAAGAAGGTGGAGGCACTTCAGAGTTTTCTCAAACTGTCTTCTGCTATTGAGATTGAGAGTTTCCTTAGTATCGTCGGATATTAACGTCGTTTTGTGGAGGGTTTCTCGTCCATTGCTGCACCTTTAACTAGATTGACCCAGAAGGGTGCGCAATTCAGGTGGCCCGATGAGTGTGAGGAGAGATTTCAGAAGCTCAAGACTGTCTTTGCCATAGCTCCAATTCTAGTTTTGCCTTCAATGTCGGGTTCTTATACAGTTTATTGTGATGCTTTGCGGATTTGCATTGTATGTGTATTGATGTAGGATGGTAGAGTTATTTCATATGCTTTATGTTAGTTGAAGCCCCATGAGAAGAACTACCCTGTACATCTTATCTATTGGTGTGATTATTGGGTAGCATGAAGTAGTAGTTCACTCTATTGATATTTGGATCATTTGAATCTGATTGTTTCCTTGTTCATATGTTTATTGGACCATGATGTTAATTTTATAGTTGCAAAGTTTTGTTCTGAGTTGATTTAACCGGATAAAGGGTCTATTGAATCACTATAATTTGGCTTGTTTACTAATTTTGTTCATGAGATTGTGGTGTCATTAGTTTTGTTTAAGAAACATACAGAATATGGGATAATGGGTTGGATAATTTTCTTGGACACGATTTGTTTCTAAGGAAATTGGTTTTTGTGCTATTGGAGAAGAAACGATTTTGGGCCAAAAGATTTAGTCTCATCAGGCCCAAAGTAATAAATAACATAGATGGCCCATCTTTCTCTAAACTAGCCCACTTTTCTATAAATAATAAATTTAATTCTTCCATAAATAATTACATACCTCATGACCTTACAATAATATTAAAATTAGTAATTGAATAATATTCGAACATCGTAGCTTGCTTTAGGCGCGATTAATAATAAATTATTGTGACTGTGGGTATGGTTCCCGTGGCATGGTCACGATACGTAATCTCCAATTCGAGTGTGCGTTTCACGTGACTCGACCACAACTTCAAACAATAATAAATAAAATTAAACACGTTGTAGATTGCGGGTGCGTTTTACGTGACGCGATTTGCAATGTGTATAAACAATGAGTGTACGACAACGTAACTCATCTCATATTAATTCCATAAAAGTTTAAAATACAGTAATGTAATAAAAGCGGTAAAAGGAATAAAAATGCACATATAGGTTTAAAACATGTATTAAATCAGATAACTAGGCCAATTATAAATAGTTGAGCGACCGTGCTAAAACCACGAAACTCGAGAGTGCCTCACAACTTCTCTAGGGTTAACAGAATTTCTTACTCGGTTTTTTGTGTTCGCAGACCATAAATAAGAGTCAATTTTCCTCGATTTGGGATTCTAAAATAAATTGGTGACTTGGGACACCATAAATTATTCCAAGTGGCGACTCTGAATAAATAAATAATCCCATTTCAAATAATGTCACTTTAATTGGAAAAACTCCCTACCACTACCCCCTCGGGAAAAAGGAGGTATGACAATATGTTATTTTGATTGGAAGGTGAAGGCACGGTGCATGTCTTCTCTATATGTTAACTTGTGCACATTGGCTTGAATCTTAATGCATATCTTATCTATATGCTAATGTTGATGATCCTTTAGTGATAAATGCATATCTTCTCTATATGCTGAGTTGTTAAATTGTTATAAGGCTTGGCACATCTTCTCTATGTGCACTGATTTGGTTATACTTTTATTTCATGTTTAGTTGGTACCATTGTTGTGTAGTTGTACATCTATGAACTAAGTAGGTTGTTAAGTGAGTGTCATTGGTAATTCTTGCCACTACTATCTCGACAAGGTTAGTCATCATACTTAAAGAGTACATTGGGTTGGCTATACTCATACTACACTCTGCACTTAATTGTGCTGATTTAGTAGTGGGATCTAGTTGAGTATTGTGAGCGGAGCTGATCACTGAGTTTTGTAGACTAAGATAGAGTTGCTTCTTGATTGCAGTCCCTGACGTCTCTTCCTATGTTTATTTATTATTTTTTCATACGGTATTTCTATATTTCAGACTTGTATTCCTATTGTAGAGCTCGTGACTTAGTGTTACCATTTTTGGGGAGCTGTATTATGATTTGGCATTATCTATGGTTATTTGTCTTTCAGATATATTTATTACTGGCTTGCCTAGAAAGTGGGTTAGGTACCATCACGATCGGTGGTGGATTTGGATCATGAAACGTTGGTATCAGAGCACTAGGTTGCATAGGTCTCACAAGTTAGGAGCAAGTCTAGTAGAATCTTGCGGATCGGTATAAAACGTCTATACTTTATCTTTGACAGGCTACAGGACAACTAGAAAAACTTCTCTTGTTTCATTCTCTATCGTTCTTATTTTTTTATCCTGAAGTTTGAATCTTTGCTCTTCTATTCTCTCACATATGGTGAGAACAGGATCTACTAGTACGGCTGAGCAGACACCTGTAGCCAGGCTAGGGCCACGAGAGACCAGGGTTGATGCAGAGGCAGGGGTGGAGCACGCATCCCGGTTGGAGGCCCTGCTAGAACCGCCACTGTGGACCCACAAGTAGCTCCCATCAAAGAGCAGATTCCTGATATTGTTTAGCCGCTGGGACCAGCTCAGGCTTCGGAGGGACCTATTGCTACACCTGGACTTCAGGAGACTTTGGCTCAGATATTTTTATGTTACGAGTTTCGCTCAAGATGGCATAATTTATGTTGCTCCAGTTACCTCACAGGCTGAGGGAGGAGCCCAAACTACCGCCGCACATACACCAGCATAGCTGGCTCATGGTTATTACACATCAGGGGTTGTTCTTGTGCAGCATATCGTTGCGGTTCACACAAATATTAGGCCATCTTTAACTGCTGAGGCGCAGAAGAGACTAGAGATATTTCAGAGACTTATCCTCCTCATTTCAGTGGAGAGACTACAGAGGATGCACAGGGCAGTCTTGATCAGTGTCATTATATTATTCGCATATTGGGTCTAGTGGACTCTAATAGGGTTGTCCTTAGTGACAGACTTTCATCACTGGACACCATGTGGCCCATGAATGCTATCGAGTCTAACCAAAACACACACTTGGAGAATTTAGCATATAGTTTCTTCTCCCTCAAAGTTTGGAGCATGATCCTCAAGTATTGCTCATGCTCCTCCTGGCTGCGATAATACACCATTATATCATCAATGAAAACTATAACGAAGGAATCCTGATAAGGCTGAAATATGTTGTTCATCAAGAGCATGAAAGATGTTGGGGCATTGGTCAGCCCAAAAGACATTATTAAGAACTCATAGTGGCCGGAACGAGTCGTGAAAGTCATCTTAGGAATATCTGAAGCCCCGATCTTCAACTGATGGTATAACAATCTCAAGTCAATCTTCGAGAATACCCTAGCACCCTGAAGATGATCAAACAAATCATCAATATGCAGTAATAGGTATTTGTTCTTGATAGTAACCTTGTTCAACTGCCTGTAGTCAATGCACATCCTTATAGAACCATATTTCTTCTTCACAAACAGTATCGGTGCAACCCAAGGTGACATACTAGACCTGATGAAACCCTTATCAAGAAACTCATGTAACTACTCCTTCAATTCCTTCAACTTCGTTGGTGCCATGCAATATGATGGAATAGAGATAGGCTGAGTGGATAGCACCAAATCAATACCAAAATCAATATTCCTATCGGGTGGCATGCCCGATAGATCTGCAGGAAACACATCCGAGAACTCCCTCACTACCAGAACTGACTCAACAATAGGAGTATTAGAACTAACATTCCTCAAGAAGTCCAAATACGCCAAACACCCGTTCTCAACCATCCGTCGAGCCTTCAAATATAAAATCACCCTACTGGGGGTGTGACCAAGTAAACCTCTCAACTCCAACCTAGGCAACCCTGGCATCGCCAATGTCATAGTCTTAGCGTGACAATCAAGAATATAATAGTATGGAGATCACCAATCCATACCAAAAATCACATCAAAATCAACCATGGTGAGAAATAAAAGATCAAACCTAGTATCATAACCCCCACATTGTAACCACACACGACCGATATACATGATCCACGATAATAGAATTACCCACCGGTGTAGATTCATGAACATGCATATCTTGAGAATCACGAGGCATATCTAAATAACGAGAAAAATAGGTGACACATAAGAGTAAGTGGAACCAGGGTCAAATAATACTGAAGCATCCTTATGGCACACTGAAATAATACATTCGATCACGGCGTCAGAAGCAACTGCCTCTTGTTTGGAGGGAAATACATAGCAACAAGCCTGTCCACCGCCTGACTGACCTCTCCTTCTAGGGGGACCTCAAACCGATTGAGCCCCATACCTAGCTGGTTGTGCGGGTTGTGTAGCTACTGGTGATGCAACCATAGCTTGTGTGCTCTGTCGTGGTGCACTACTCAGAAGTCTGGGTTAATCCTTCTTGAGATGACTCAAGTCTCCACACTTGAAAGAACCCCTCCTCTGATGTGACTGCTGACCATGCGAATTCCCCTAATAACCCAAATAACTGCCTGAGGAACCCTGAGAAGACGAAGCAAGATAAGAACTCTATGCCAACAGTGCATTGAATGATGACTGAACTAGGCGAGCACTGTATGAGTTGTGTCTAATTGATGAACCACGAGGAATCTGACGAGCTGCCTGAGCAGGCCTAAAAGCAAGGCCTTTACTGTAATGTGACTGGCCTCCAGATGAGGCACCACCAAAACTACCCGAACCACAGGGCCTCTTGGCCTCCCTCTCCTCTCTCTCAAATCTAGCATCCGTCTTGGACTCTCGAGCCATATCATATCGAAGACCATAGTTGATGCCATTATTGAACCTCCGGATCCTCTCTCTCTTAGTAGGGACCAAAAATATAGCATGACGTGCCAACTCTATGAATCTCATCTCGTACTGAATCACAGTCATGCCCTCCTAGCGTAGATGCTCAAACTCTCTACACAACTCCTCTTTACAAGTTTGTGGGAAAAAGTTCTCTAAGAATATAACTGAGAACTTATGCCATGTGAGTGGTGTTGTGCCAGCTGGCCTGCCTGACTCATTGGTCTGCCACCCCCTATAGGCTGGCCCTGTGAGCTGAAAAGTAGTGAAGTCGACTCCATTAGAGTCCACAATACCCGATATGCAAAGAATTCGATGACACTAATCAAGAAAATCATGGGTGTCCTCTGACTCTCCTCCACTAAACTAGGGGAGACGATGTATCTGAAATCGCTCCAACCTCTTCTACTCTGCATCAGTCAAAGATGGTCCAACCTCGGCACAAGCAACAATAGCTCGATGAACTGGAAACACCCTCGGTGTTTGATAACCCTAAGCTAGCTACTCCAGTATGCGGGCGGCGGGAGTTTGGGCTCCTCCCCCAACCTGAGAGGTAGTTGGTGCAACTAGTATCATGCCTGCCTAAGCCAAACTCGTGTACACACTCATAATCTGGGCAAGGTCTCCTAAAGACTACGCATAACAATAGGTACTGCTGGTGTCTGAGCTTGTCCCTGTCGGCTCAACAGTATACAAAATATGCTCCTCCATTAGAGCAACAGGTGGCTCCACAAGTGCTGCTCTAGATGTAGTACAGGCCCCACCTCGGCTTCTTGCGGCCGTGACTGGAGGCACCGTTATCCGTCTATCTGATTCAAACTTCTGAAAAAAAATATTTGCTCGACAAGATTGCAAGAAGTGATTTTTTTCTTAACAGTTTGGTAGCCTCTCGATGATAAGTACATACGTCTCCATACCGATCCGCAAGACTCTATTAAACTTGCTCATGACCCGTAGAACCTATGAAGCTTGGGATATGATACCAACTTGTCACGAACCAAAACTACCAACCGGTCGTGATGGCGTCTAACTCACTTTCTAGGCAAGCCGAACATAATAAAAGTAGAATAAGATAACAAAATTTAACAAAAATAGTACAAGTCTAAAGCCAATAACATAAACAACTGCGTCAATATATAACAATCCCCCAGAACTGGTAAATATAGAGTCATGAGCTCTAAAACGAAAGTACAAGTCTGGAACACAAAGTAAAATGTTGTCTAATGAAAGCAACAGTACATAAATGAAAAGAGACGCCAAAGACTGCGGTCGAAATGCAGCTCTACCTCGTCTCTTTGAAAATCCTCAACAATGTATCATAGCTACTCATAGCTCTGTTCAGCACCTGGATCTGCACAATTAAGTGTAGAGTGTAGTATGAGTACAACTGACCCAATGTACTCAGCAAGTATCATAACTAACATGGGCAAGATAATAGCGGCAAGAATTATTAATGATACTCGCAAATCACTTGCTCAGTGCATAAATTTCACAAGTACACAACAATAATATCATCGAATCATGAAAATACAGATAAAGTCACCTCGGTGTAGAAGAGATAACATGACATGCTCTATTTCAGTTAAAAATCAAGTATGTAGAGAAGATATGCATAAAAAGGCATGTATACATTCCTGATTTAGCATATAGAGAAGATATGTGAATAAAACATGTATACATCAATGGACATTTCAAGTAGAGAAGAAATGCAATAACCACAACACATAGTGGCCAGTTTTCCTCATACCGCTTGTACACCATCAAGAGAGAAACATGATAAGGTGACCCTAGGACATGGATTCTTATCCATATGTTGCACGGGCAACTCGCGCGCCATATATAACCATCGCACGGACAACTCATGTGCTAACACAGCTCAAATGCGCACGGACCACTAACGTGATATTAACCTTGTCCATATCACACAGAAAGAATATATAAGAATACTTGTAAAAGAACATTGAATATTAATTTACATACTCATGAACTGATATAAGTGACATGCTAAAATGTAGGCATGTACGAAGTGGGCTACAACAATTCTGGTCAGGTGCTTAAGCTACAAGAATAGCAACTAACATGTTTGAGCAGGAGATCAACCAACAAATAACCTCTAAAATGATTCAAATAGCTCACGAATGGAGTAAAACAAAAGAAGCATGATAACATGAAGCTTAGAAATCAATTCAAGGCATGTAATAGCCTAATCACTACCCCGAGCATGAATAATACCCCGGTGCATGCACATGGGCTCAACCCCCTCACATGTACACCACCCAGAGCACATAGCTATCACTAATAACTCAGCCAACTAGTGCCTAAGCAGAGTTTAGGTAAAATACTTACCTCAAGCAAGCCAAATCATTACTCTAAGAATCCCTTCCCGCGTGAATCAACCTTCAGACGGCTCGAATATAGCCAAAATAACTAAATATCATCAATAAAAATCATGGGAAACAACCCTAAACAACAAAGCTATAATCTTGATTCAAATATGCAAAGTCAACCCCGGGCCCACACTCCGAAACCCCACAAAACTCACAAATACTGAAAACCCATTCCAATACGAGTCCAAATATATGTATTTCATCCAAATCCGACCTCAAATCGACCCTCAAATCATCAAATTTTACTTTAGATAAGTTTTTATCAAAATCCCCATTTTTTTCATTTAGATTCACCAATCAAATTCTAAAATCACGGTTGGAATCATGAATAAAAAACAAATGCAAGTCAAAAACACTTACCCCAATCCAAATCGTGAAACTCCTCTCCAAAATCACCCAAATCCGAGCTCCCAAACTCAAAATTTGATAAAATAACTAAAACCCTCGAAATAGAGTACTTAAGTGACTGCCAAGCGATACCCTTCGCGATCGCGAAGCACAAACCAAAAGTTATCTCTGAAGGCCCTATGCGAATGTGAGGACCTAGTCGCGAACGCGACACCTACCACTGTTGGGCCTATGCTAACGCGATCCTTCATACCCAAACACGAAGGCTAAAGCCTAACGCACCCAACCGGCCTCCCCTTCTATGTGAACGCGACTCCCAGGTCTCAAACGCGAAGGCCACTGCCCCTCATTATCCACGAACGTGACTACCACATTGCGAACATGAAGAGAAAACATCACCTGCCACCAAAATACTCTATGCAATCGCAATACACCATCCGTGATTGCGAAGCACACCAAAACATCAGAAAACCAGCAGTTCCACAACAAAAGAGAATGGTCTAAAACACATCCGAAAAACACCCGAGGCACCCGGGACCCCGTCTAATCACACGAATCAATCCTCAAACATAACAATAATCGACTTGAGGCCTCATATCACACAAAACAACATAAAAATCATGAATCGCACCTCAAGTCAAGCCTAAGGAACTAATCCTAATTTCCAAATTTAAATCTTACGCCTAACGTACCTAAACAATTAGGAATGACCTCAAATTTTGCATGCAAGTCCCAAATGAGACAGCGGACCTGTTCAAACTCCAGAACCAGAATCTGAATACGATATCATCAAAGTCAACTCTCAGTCAAACCTATAAACCTTCCAAACCTTCAACTTTCCAACATTTGCTAAATAGGACCAAATCAACCTAGGAATTTCCAAATCCAAATTCCGACATACGCCTACGTAGACAATTACCATACAAACATATTGGAACAATCAAAATACCATTTCGGAGCCGTGTACATAAAAGACAAACTCCAGTCAACCTTCACAACTTATGCTTCCAACCTTGGGACTAAGTTTCGCAATTCAATCCAAAACTTCCCCAAAACCAAACCACCGCCCCGCTAGTCACATAATCAAAACAACACATATTTAAAGCATCAAATAGGTGAAACAGAGCCAAAATACTCAAAATAATCGGTCGGATCGTTATAGTTGTGAGGTGGTGCTAAGGAGGTGACTATCGATGATGATGGTGTATTGAGACTTCATGATCGAATTTGTGTTCCTTATGTAAATTGTTTGAGGGAGTTGATTCTTTAAGAGGCTAATAGTTCAACGTATTCAATTTATTCGGGTGCTACGAAGATGTATCGTCACTTAAAATGACATTTATTATGGCGGAGGATGAAGAATGACATTGTTGGGCATATTTCACGGTGTTTGAATTGTCAGAAGGTCAAGTATAAGGATCAGAGACTGGGTGTCTTACTTCAGAGGTTGTATATAACGAAGTGAAAGTGGGAGTGCATTACTATGGACTTTGTGGTCGGGTTGCCATAGACCTTGAGGAGATTTGACACTATTTGGGTCATTGCGGACAGATTATCCAAGTCTGTGCATTTTATTTCGTTCATGACTTTGTACACATCAAAGAAGTTGGAAAAGATCTACATCACAGAGATCGTCCATATGCATGGTGTGCCTATTTATGTCATTTCGGATCGTGGTACTCAGTTTACATCCTACTTTTAGAGAGTTGTTCAGCTTGAGTTGGGCACCCAGATTGAGTTGAGTACTGTATTTCACTCTCAGATGGATGGGCAGTCTGAGCATACCATTTAGATCCTTAAGGATATGTTAAGAGATTGTATTATTGATTTTGGTGGCCAGTGGGATTAGCTTCTACCATTAGTAGAGTTTTACTACAACAACATCTACCAGTCTAGCATTCACATGGCTATGTATGACGTATTATATGGGAGGCGGTGCCATTATATGGTTTGGTTGGTTTTAGCCTGGTAAGGCTAGGTTATTGGCACAGATTTGATTCGTGATGCTTTGGAGAAGGTAAAGTTAGTTTTGGAGAGGCTTCGTACAACCCAATCCAAGAAGAAGAGTTATGCTGACAAGAAGGTTCGTGTGTGGATTTCATGGAGGGTGAGAAGGTTCTTCTTCAAGTTTCACCTATGAAGGGAATGATGATATTTGGGGAGAAGAGCAAGTTGAGTCCTTTATATATTAGTCCATTTGAGGTTTTGGAGAGAGTGGGTGAGGTGGCTTACAGACTTGCTTTGCCACCTAGGTTGTCGGGAGTGCATCTGGTTCTTCGTGTTCCTATTCTTCGGATGTATTATGAAGACATGTTGCATGTGTTGGATTTCAATTCAGTAGTCGAATGAGAATCTAGCTTATGAGGAAGAACCGGTGTCCATTTGGATAGGAAAGTTCGGAAGCTGATGTCAAAGAATATTGCATCAGTGAAGGTTCAGTGGAGGGGTCTACCGGCCGAGGAAATGACTTTGGAGAGCGAGACTGATATACTGAGCAGATATCCTCATCATTTTTGCATTTCAATTAGGATTCTAAACACGTTCTAGGACAAACGTTCGTTTATGATGGGAGAATGTAACGAACCGGCAAGTAATGTTTTGTATTTGATCATCTTTCCCCTATTTTATGCTTAATGTATGTGTGTTGTGACTTGCGATATTGATTAGTTTGACTTCAGGAAGGTTTGAGATAGATTTGGGACACTTAGTCTCATTTTGAAAGCTTAAGTTGCTAGAGTTGACCAAGGTTTGACCTTTGCGTATATGGTCTTGGATTTGTTATTTGATGGTTCCAATAGGTTTGTATGGTAATTTTGGTCTTAGGCGTATGCTCGGATTTGGATTTGGAGGATCCTAGAAGGTTTTGGCTCTATTTGCCGAATGTTGGCAATTTGAAGGATTTGAAAAGTTCATAGGTTTGACCGAGAGTGAAATTTTGTGTTATCGGGTTTTGATTGGTGTTTCGAGCTATGGGATAAGTTCTTTTAGTTTATTGGAACTTGTGTGCATAGTTTGGTTGGAATCTACAATATTTAGGCATGATTCGAACGTGTTTGGCGAAGTTAGGAAGTTTCAAAGGTAAGAGATTGATTTGATCATCGATTATTGGTTTTGATGTTAGTTGGTTCTTTGAGAATTTTGATAAATTTTAATTAGGTATATGGACTTGTTAGTATGGTTGGACAGGGTCCTCTGGGTCTCGGGTGTATTTCGAGGTAGTTTCGGACCATTTCCATAAGTGTTGGAGCAGCAGATTTTGCTGGTGTCTGGTGTTCATCACGTTCGTGAGGGGAGTCTTGCATTCACCATGAAGGAAGGCTGAGGCTTTTATTTCCTCGCATTCACGTTTAAGTTCGAAGTCTTAAGGAATGGTGGTCATCGCGTTCGCGCGTGAGGGTACGCATTCGCGTTCGCGATAGAGGAGTGGAGGCTGGGTGAAGAACCTTCGCTTTCACGAGGGGTGAGGCAGGTGGACTTCGTGTTTGCGATTCTCCTATCACATTTGCAAAGGAGGATGTTTGGTTGTGGGAATTTTGTGCTTAGCGAACGCGAGGCTTGGGCCGTGTTCGTGAAGGGTAGTGCTGGGTAGACTATTTTAAGTTAGAATTTCGGAATTTTACCCATTCATTCATATTTTGAATCTAGACTTCGAGAGATGAAGATTTTGAAGAGCAAATTCACAACTACATTGGAGGTAAGGAATTTTCACTTGAATTTGACTAAATATCTTTATTTCCCATTGCTAAAACTTGGGATTTCAAGGTGAAAATTGGGGTTTTCTCTACAATTTAAGAGGGTGAATTTTGGGGATTTGAGGGTCGATTTGGGCTTGATTTTTTAATCCAATCACATATCTGAATGGGTGGGATTATGGATAGTCGGGATCTACTCGTTGACTCAGGTTTGACCATGTAGGCTAGGGTTGACTTTTGTTAACTTTTGGGGATCTGATTAAGATTGGAATTTTATCATTTGGAGTTGATTTTCAAGCTTTGTTTGACATTATTGAGTTGTATTTGACTAGATTCCTGGCAATTTTTTATAGTCAAATCCACTAGGCATTATGCCTAGGGTTACGCTTTATAAATATGAACTCAACTAGTACAACCATGGATGGGGACATGAACCTTACCTCCAAGACTATGGTGGTTATCAAATTGATTGTCCAAAAGTGACAATCAATTGAATCATGTACACAGATTGAAGTTAGACCTATAAAAGGGTTCCATATGCCTTTCCATATTGGGTTAGCAAATGGACCCCAAAAACATAAGAAACCCAGGTCTACTATGCAAAAAGGATGGAAGGACTCCTTCCACTTACAGAAGAAATTATACCTAAGTTTGATCTAACTACCCCCAAGTAAAGTGACAAAACACAGATGTACAACCACGAGTGGAGAGTAGTTCTGTAACACAAGGAACTTGTCTTCATCATAACTTTAGCATTGAGAAAAGCCAATCTGAAGAAAAGCATAAGAGAGAGACCAAAGGGGAATGAGCAATGAAATGTTTGTGTGTGATGCCCCTGACAGAAGATATGGAGCATTGCATTAATGATATTTGTTGCATGTTGTGTAACTTCTTTGATGTCCGAGAAAATGCTTCAAGAATATGTCTAGATGCACATGAGAGGTCATAATATGCTACTGATGATAGAGAGCAAGTGTGATGTTTTCTGCACCCAGAATATGCAGTAATGGTGTCTTGGGAGTTTCTTGATGATATAGCATAATGATCAGATATATTAGAACTCTTAAGGATGTTCCTAGAGATCCTATCAATATTGTATGAATGTGGTCTGTGTGCCAAATTGGCATGATCATGGAGGCAGGCCCAGGAGGATTGATGTACTTCTAACAGACTGAGCATCTGGGATGTTAATACCACACCTTGGAAGTGCATCAATAATCTAGACCTGTCAAGTGTACCTGCAAAATTAAACAATCAATTTAGTAGTAAAGGGACACAATTGCCCTTCTTCCCGGGGAAGGAGATTGTGATTCTTCAGACAGAGTGTTGCGGGCTGTGGGCATCACTATCCTTCACCCTGTGACTAAAAGAGTAAGGTATTATTCTCAGATTCTTGTGGGTTTTGAGAACTGGTGTGGCCTTTGAGATGTAGCTGGTGTGTTGAATTGATTGTTTCTCAGGGTATGTGCTAAAGGTATGTACTTTAGTAAAGGAACACCATTTCCCTTCTTCTAGGAATAGGTTACTGTTGTACTGCACTCATTGAAAGAGGACTGTTATAGGATTTGGTCAATAATGTCATCAGTCCTATGGGGGAAATAGTGTGGCATTGTTCTCAGGTTCTTGTGGATTCTGAGTGCTGATGGAGATTGTGAACTATAACTGCAATTTTGTGGTGATACATAGTTCTGAGATAAGGGATGTGGCAAGTTTAACTCACTACTATGGCTTATGTGTTGGGTAATTGGGTGTTGGGGTACTACCAATTTGTTACCTCCACATTTTGATGTCAAGAGTAGCATGGGTAACAAACAGTGACAAACAAATTCTAATTGCATTTCATAAGATAAGGCTGATTGTGTGTGTGCAAGGAGGAAAAAGGAATGAGAGATAAGAGTCTTTCTTTCTCTGTCCTTGGATTGTGGGGGTGCATCACTAAACCCAGGTTCTTGTGGATTCTGAGATTTGATGTGGTATTTGAGGTGTTGGCAATGGAGATGGATATCTTAATGTGTTTGTAGTATTGTTGAAGTAGAGTAGGGCTATTGAGAAGGATTGGTGATGGTGTACTAATATTAGGGTGTTGTGCTGGTAGTTGTTGGTATGATATCTTCTATTGTCTGCATTGAGTGGTAGCTGTATATGAGGCCTTCAGAGACCCCCACTCTTTATAGTATTGATAGACGTCCAATAGACTGAGCACCCCAGGTTCTAATACCACACCTTGGAGGCCTATCAATGCTATGAGTGTATCCTTTGTACATGCATAAAGTAGCACACAAATTAGTGAAAACCAGACTATCGATGGTTGTTGCATTTGCATTGCTCTTATGGTGGCCTTAGCATCTGAACCACCATTCTTGTTCCTGCTGCTATGATGATCTTTCATGATGATCACTTGGACAAAATGGTGTGCTCCCCCTAATTTGTCTTTGTCAACCATAACCATGATAAGTGGCGGAGGCCAATTGTGGTGGTGTAATGATTCTTTGAGTCTTTCTATGCCTGAAAGCAGGGGTTCCCAGGAAGTCTTGCTGAATTTGGCCTCTGATATGAGGAGGTAGATCAGAAGTGCTGGAGAAATGTGTTAGTGAATTGAGACTATGGCTGAGTTTATACAAAGAATCAACAGGGAAGTTGGCCTCGCTATACACATGAGAGTATGTGATCTCCACACAGTGATGACAAAGTGTTCTCAGCTTCTGCAAATTCATCTTGATGGTCCATGGAGGCTCCTTATCGCTTATTAACTAGTTGATCAGTAGCTCAGAGTCAGCCTCCGAATGTACTCTATTTTACCCATTAGAAATGCACCATTGGATGCCCATGGAGGCTGCTTCAGTTTCTGCCAAATTGTTGGTACCATCACCCAGCGGGGATGCAGTTGCTTGAATGAATTCTCCCAAGTGGTTCCTGATAACAACACCACCACCTATCCTTCCAGGGTTGGTCAAAGCACTCCCATCAGTGTTAACATTTACAAACCCAATCAATGATCTGGTCTATTTAACTTGTTGGGTAGTAATGTGATGTTTGATATTCTCAAAGATTGAGTATAGATTCACCCATCTATAAGCCCAGTTAATAGCAGTAAGGTTGGTGTGTAGCAGCAAGTGTACATCAGAGTTGATGGAGAAGATTACCCTAGCTATGGAAGAGGTCTTTGATCCATACTTTGCATTGCATTTGTTCTTCCACAGGTTCCAGCATATGATAATGGGTAGAGTAGCTAAAATCAGTTATACTTCATCGTGGTTCTTCTGAAGCCACCAAGTCATCAAGATTAATCTGAGAGGCATGTTGTCGGTTTTGATTCCAGTAGGATCTCCATAATTCTTCCACACAATCTTAGCAAGACTGCCTTGACTGAAGATGTGTTCTATTGTTTCATCTTCAGGTATGGTACAACATACACATCTTGATGCTGTAATATTTCCAAAGAAGCTAATCCTATCATCAGTGGGTAGTTTGTTTTTAAGATCCCTCCCGTCATGCCCCGACCTTGGAGAGCGCGACCGGTGCTCAATCGAGACGTCCCAGTCAAGCAAGCCTAGTTGATGCCTTCTACCCAACCTTACCCATGAACAATTTAAGAATCAGTAACAGGAAAATAGACATGAGAAAAGTAAGGTGTACCACATCCTACATCCATTACTTATAGAAGTTTCTTTACAATTTCCAAAATATTACAAGTTTATAATTACAAAGCGAAAATATGTTTGGCAACTACAACATTTCCAGTTCATTACCCCAAACTGCAAACCATCCACAACCTCTCTACAGAGCCTCTAAGTATAACAGAAGAGTAGTATGGAAGTGCCGGGGCAAGCCCCGTCTATACCTCAAAACACAATATGCAAAATTAAATGTCATAAGGCCCCGAAGTAGAATAGGGCTCACCAAGTCTGCTGAGTAAAGGGTAACTGCTAACGAAGATCAGAACCGCCTGCTGAGGAACCACCTGCATCCATTAAAGATGCAGCGCTCCCGGCAAAAGGGACGTTAGTACATATGGAATAGTAATAGTATGTAAAGCTAAATACTTTCTTATAAAATAGAATGCCAATATAAAAAGGGGATAATCATGAAAGCAGCAAGGAACAACCAATGATATCCAAATACCAAGTTAAAACATACAATTTTCAAAATAAGAAATTAACATTTTTGGTTGGGAGATCATTATCCTTCGATCATCACCACCATGCATGAGGCATAGAATCCGATCACAAACTCGATCAGCTGATCCATCTCTCCACGAATCNAATAAGAAATTAACATTTTTGGTTGGGAGATCATTATCCTTCGATCATCACCATGCATGAGGCATAGAATCCGATCACAAACTCGATCAGCTGATCCATCTCTCCACGAATCAATGTGGATTGACATGGTGATGTGAATAAAATATGATAATAAGAAGGAGGAACCACCATGGGCGCGACATGGCATCCGATCACCACCCGATCGGCTAGGTCGTCTCCCCACATATATTGTGTGACTCGACATCCAATCCAAGGCCAACAAAAATCTCATCCCAATTAAGGGGAATAATCTCAACACATCTATATCATCCCAATTAAGGGGAATAACATCAATCATCTCCTACACCGGCACGTGTAGTTTCGGGTGTGGGCCGTTACCACCCACCCTTCCTCGGCTCGCTAATGATACTCCCAAAAACATTTATTTTGTATACAATGGAAATAAAAATATAAAAGTATTCACCGCATAAACGTTCATACCATATATAGCTTCATTAGTACTTTTAACCACTCACAACATCATTATTTCATTGGCTCTCTTGGCTATACATAGAGTTCTTCATTCTTGGCACGATGGCCATATTTCATATTTCACACTTCCATTTCATTTCTTTTTTTTCAAGGATTATTATCATAAACATCAACATATAGAATATTCCAGAAATCATGTCTTTAAGTTCATTAGTAATAAAGGCTTTAAACACAATAGATTTCGTTCCAAAGAATGGAGCAAAATGTCTGGCAATCGAAGCACAAGTTAAAATCATAAACAAGTAATACACCATTTAATTATTGGAATACTTTTCCCAAAGGGCAATACATAGTTTCAACTCATGAGTATGTAAGAACTCAAAACACATTGGAAATACTTACAAAGGAGAGCATGGTCATTTACGATTGAGACATGGATTCAAATCATATGCATTAGTTAAAAAACTATATTTGAACATTTTCCCACTAAGGGGAGCATAATATGGTAAGGGAAATTTGAACATGACTTGAGTACATAAGTGTTTAGGCAAATCTATCATCCGAAGTAGTTTGAAACCGTAAGAAAAGATATTGATCTAACCACATTTGGAACTTACGAGGAACTCATGGATTCCGATTTTAGAAAGGGAGTTTAGCCAATATACCTCAATTAAACTTTCCCTTAGAGTTACTACAATGTCCCACAGTCCTATCAACCTCAATCTATAGAAACATAACCAAATTTAACCATAGTTAGGAAGGTGTTCTTAGATTTAGCCCATTCTGACATTTCATCAAACACCTAATATGAGAAATCGATTACAAGGTCCCATAATAGAAATTCCTCTACCCTTTCCATGAATTTTCAAGAAGCCAACCACTATACAATATTTGTACAACACCAATCAACCATAATTAGTCACATTCATGCCCAACCATTTGCTTCAAACCCACCAAAATCACATTTTCTAGTCTTCACATGCTCCCAAATTCGAGATTGAGGGCTTATGGCTTCCGATCAATATCGCACAATCCCTACAATGATAACATTCTACTTAAACCTATTATTAAACATTGCATTAAAGCTAGGGATAAAGTCTTACTTTGTAAGTAGAAGGTCTTGTGAGTTTCCCTCCTGAATTACCAAGGTTTGAGCAAGAATTGGAGAGTATAATTTGATAGATCTTCTCCCTCTCTCTAAATTGATACCCTCACTCTAAAACATCAAGTTATATCTTATATAATGGCCCCCTAAGGCCTTATATCAAAATAGAGTCGTATAAGAAAATTTCCAAAAATAACCCCCTGATGTCAATTATGTGGTGCAATTCCGTGGTAGCAGAACAGATATGTGGCCAGCAGAATGGCCACAAAATGGTATGTCAATTCCGCGATGCAATTTTGCGGTAGCAGAATGGATATGCAGCCAGCAGAATGGCCACAAAATGGTTTTCAAATTATGGGTTGGGTCTTGTCAATTTCGCGATGCAATTTTGCGGTAGCAGAGTGGATATGCAGCCAACAGAATGGCCACAAAATGGTTTTCAAATTTGAGTTGCTTCTGATTCATTCTGTGGTGATTCTTTGGTCTGCGAAATAGATCCGCGATAGCATAATGGATCACAGAATCATTGTTTGCTACAAATTCTTCTACCAAATCCATGATGTATTGCCCAATCCAAAAGTCTGTACTGTGGCACATTAGAGTCTGTCACAAAACACCCAACATGACTTAGCTCTTTATTCACACACCAATTGTCTCAAATTCGGCTAACTCACCAAATTTTCAAAATTTTAGGCAGAATTTACCCTATTTTTAGGCCTATCCACTACCAGAGAATCACCAAAACCATGCGTAACAACACATCCACAACTCAATAAAGCATCACAATATATCAATAACACCAATCTCAACATTACAAGCATTACACTACCAAAAGTGGTTTCTCAACATAAATTGTACATGTTTAAATCATAAAACATAGGAAGTACTTTTCCAACTACAACCATTTGTTTATACAAACAAGTAAGAATGTTTTCTTTCCACAACACCTTCGGCCTCCCGGGTGACCTCCTCGACTCATAGGTTTCGCCATTGCACTTTGACGGAGGTAATATCAACTTCTGGTCTTGTCTAACAAGGATGACAATTAGGTACCTCTCATAAGCCAATTCTCCATTAACTTCAATATCCTCCACCGGGACGATGGGCAAAGGATCTCTAAATACCTTCTTTGACATTGACACATGAAGCACTGGGTGCATGGAGGACAATGATGGGGAACATCAAACTCATAGGCTACTTGGCCTATTCCTTCAAGATTCCATAAGGCCCAATGTGCACTGTACCTACTTTACCTTTAATAACAATTCACATAATGTCTTCATGGAGAAAATCCTGAGAAGAACCCGTTCACTTTCTTCAAACTCTCAAATCTCTGTGTCGAATATCTGAATTGGATTTTGGTGATCCCCAACCTCCTCAACCTTATTCTACGATGTGTTTGAATGAATATGACCATATAGTTTCCTGCCCAGTATGCTTGATCATGGAATGATACTTCTTCTTTGACATGTTTGAACCTTCAACCCCCCCCTCCCCCCCC
>AWOL01S0063923.1:200039-228758 GCA_000715115.1 Nicotiana otophora
TCCAATAAATTTAATACAAAGAGGAAAACGAGGTTCGAGATTGAGCTGGAATTATTCAAGAATCCATCAATGTGTTGAGTAGCGACATTTCAGAAAGTTATATCCTAAGAGGTGTGAAGGTTACTACCAATAGTACTAACATGGTTAATCATTCTGATGACATCATTGATTCGACAAATGAGACCTAGAGTTAACTAGTGTATAGGGATAACGTGAGAACCATGTATATGATTCCAAGATATAAAAGAAGTGAGTCATTTTAGACATGTGATATATGGGAGGCATGACCAGGAGGATAAAGACAATGGCATAGGTTACTCTCCGGGGACAAGGAGTCATGAAGGAGATAGTGGTTTGTTCTTCATGCCATATGTGCTCAGTTTGTGAATGATAAGTCTAAGGAGAAATAGCCAAGTACGTGACATAAGATGTCTCCTTTAGTGTAGGGAAAATCAGTTTAACTCGAAATGAGAAGATTCTTGCACCATGAATGTGATAGAGGTTTCAAAAATACATGAAGTTGTGTTACGCTCTTAATAGTAATTGACACAAGGAATCAACGCCACAAGCCCTCGAGGTTGAAAAAGAAGTTGAGCACTTGTGAGGTTATTACTCTGGAAGCTTAACCATTCCCGATAGTTGACCTTATACAAGAGGAGTAGAGATACAATAAACTTATCCCTCAAGTTGAGACGTTTAAAACAAGAGTGAAGATCTATAACATCAACCCCAAGTAGGGAAGGAAAGGTCGAATTAAGGCTACATAAATTCAACCACACAAGAGTGAGACCGTGTAGTTAGGACATCCTAATATTGGGATGAAATCATGAATTGACTAGAGAGGTTCTAATGGTTAATGAGATGCTCTGGAGGGAAATGCGAAAGATAGACCCTCGTCCACCCAAGGATATGGAATGCTAGGGAAAGTAAATTCTTGGCACGTGACAATGGCATAGTAAATGATTCTAGAAGTCGAGTGTTAAAGATAACGGAACCCAGGGAGGCACTATAGAATAAACAGGGAAGGTTTGCGAATGTTCATAATGAGTTCGCCTTGGGTTTGTGACTTGGAAAGTACCCATATGCTAATGAAGGATGGGACAAACATGAGAAACATATGTGATGCTACGATAACCCCAAAAGTGCATTTGAACTTGATGGAGAGCCCCTTAATAATACAACGAGAAAGTAAGTGTTAAAGCGATGCACGGACGGACGCGCTCTCTCATGGTTATCCCAACAAGTTTCGGGAGACTGGCGCAATGAATTTACTAACTAAGGAACACAATCAGAACATGTTGCAGAGGTGTAAAGAGAAAATGAACACTTGTTATGAGCTAGACATGTTTTTGCTATTTAACTCTCAAGATGTAATACCAGGCCACGTCATGGGTAGCTACAATGCTAGGAACGAGGTGAGTTAATTACTGAGGAATGATCTAGGTGGACTGAAAGTTACACTGAGATAGGCAAACAAAAAAGCTTCCTATGACGAATTTCTAAGGATCTCAAATTTCAGAGAAACCTTATGCGGACCAGTGACTCTTTCGATTGACATGTACACATATGATAGGTGCTAAGATATGCTCTGATGTTACTAGACAGTGAAAAGGATTCATGATAATGTTGACAAAGGGAGTAAAGTGATTCCTCAAATCGTATGAACCACATACATAGGAGACAGAGAGAGAGAGAGAGAGAGAGAGAGAGAGTGGACCAAAAAGGACCTTAATATAAGGTTGCTTTACATTCGACTTGATATCATGTAGGTTAATGCTAGGAGGGTAGTGCACTAGCCAAAAGACGTTATTCATAGGAAACAGAGAATCCCATAAGAAATTGTCAAGCAAAGTCCTTCGTTAAGAATTGGAAGATGCAAGTTAAAAGTATTACCTAAGGTTATAACTCAATTCAAGGAAATCATTATAGAACTCAATTCCTTAAGAGGTTGTAATTAAGATAATTATGATAAAGAGGCTTCAGGAATAATGCGTCTCGTTCAAAAAGTAGGTACATTAATGTTTTGTGATTTCGTGTCTTGTTAAGACCATATTTATGTTGGCTCTTCAATATAGATGTACATATACAACAAGGAAAATTATGTGATGTTCATAATGATGTACTAAGGAGTGGCTTACTTGGTGACCTTAGGTTGCTGGGGCAATGCCTTAATTGATACCCCTCGACTCCACACCCATAACATGTATTGGTACAATAGTGGCATACCCCTGAATGACACCTCCTATACTTCTCGCAACGAGGATGAGGTCCGCTAAGCTGGCTCGCCCCACTGACCTGATTCTTACCCTTTTGTATACATCATAAGCATCCCCCTATCATTCCTCCAGTCCCCCATGGCGGGAGTAAAAATCTAGGGCATTTGTTCTTCTTATGCTCCCTCTTTCGACAACCATAACATATTTCAAGAGTCATCCAACATGTCCCCAAGTGGCGCTTCTTACAAATCAAACATTTTGATTTTTTGGTACAAATAATCCTCTTTCGTTTCATAGGTGCTCGCGCCACATGATTCGGTGGTGGGGTGACATTAATGTGGAACAAGGGCGTTTCCCCTAGAAACTAGTGCTTCCAATCCCTTGAAGGCTCGACCCATTCTCCCAGCAAACGTTTGTGCAACTTCTCCCAATTTAAATGGTGGGGTCTCCCCCCTTTACCGCCTCGAACTCATGGACTGCTCATCCATAAAAGGAGACACGATGGAGAAATTAGCTTCCTACCTTGATCTCTATAGCACGATCTAGAATTTCAAAGAAGGGTGACATTCCTAAATGTCCAACTAGCCTCCTAATTATAGATGTGGTCGACAACACACCGATAAGAAGGACTCTACTAGACACGGCTCCGAGACATCCGAGGACACTTTACAACCTTAGACTTTGATACCAAGCTTGTCACGCCCTACCTTGGGGAGCGCGACCGGCGCTCAACCGAGAGACATCCCAATCAATCAACCCCAGTTGATGCCTTCTACCCAACCTTACCCATGAACAATTTAAGAATCAGTAACAGGAAATAGACATGAGAAAAGTAAAGTGTACCACATCCTTTATCCATTCCTTATAGAAGCTTCATTTACAATTTCCAAAATATTACAAGTTCATAATTACGAAGCAAAAACATATTTGGCAACTACAACATTTCCAGTTCATTACCCCAAAACCAAACAGCACACACAACCTATCTACAGAGACTCAAAGTATAACAGAAGAGTAGTATGGAAGTGTAGGTGATAAGGCCCCAGCTATACCTCAAAACACAATATGCAAAATCAAATGTCATAAGGCCCCGAAGTACAATAAGGCTCACCAAGTCTACTGAGTAGAGGGTAACTGCTAACGAGGATCAGAACTGCCTGTTAAAAAACACATGCATCCATTAAAGATGCAGCGCCTCCCGCAAAAGGGACATTAGTATATATGGAAAGTACTAGTATGTAAAGCTAAATATCCTCTCACAAAATAGAATGCCAATATAAAAAGGGGATAATCATTAAAGAAGTAAGGAACAACCAATAATATCCAAATGCCAAGTTAAAACATAACAATTTTCAAAATAAGAACTTAACATTTTTGGTCGGGAGATCATTAGCCTCTGATTATCACACAATGCATGAGGCATGGAGTCCGATCACAAACTCGATCAGCTGATCCATCTCTCCATGAATCAATGTGGATTGACATGGTGATGCAAATAAAATATGATAATAAGAAGAAGGAACTACCATGGGCGAGACATGGCGTCCGATCACCACTCGATCGGCTAGGTCGTCTCCCCGCATATGCTGTGTGAGTCGACATCCAATCCAAGCCCAACAACAATCTCATCCCACTTAAGGGAAATAATCTAAACACATCAATTCCATCCCAATTAAGGGTAATAACATCAATAATCTCCTACGAATCCATTCTACGGGCCGCATACCCGTCGCAGAGTTGAGCAGAAAAATATTTGCATCAAGGTATTAGTGGAAAATATTTGCTGAAGGGACAGTTATGCGGTCAAATTTGCGACCACGGATCCATTCTGTGGGCCGCATACCCGTCGCAGAATTAAGGAGAAAAATTGTTGAATTTTGAAGGTCGTTTTTCGATCCATTCTGCGATCGCATATCCATTTCACGGTCCACATTTTTCCATCACAGATTTGGCATGAAGAATTTGTTGGATGATTTTAAGGTCCATTATGTGGCCGCATAAGTGGTCTGCGGACCGCAGACCTATCGCAGACTGGTCCAGACCAGCCCAGTTCATGGCATAATTTTCGCAGCTAATTTTGCGAGCCGCATATCTATTATGCGGTCTATTCTGTGACTGCAGACCTGAGTTCGAAGGGTCCGTTTTCCTATTTTTATAACCCGACCCCATTTTGATAAATAGCCTTTGGGGCTCATTTTGAAACGAATGTCTGGTAAATTTAGAGAGAGGTAAGAGTATTTTAGAGAGAGGAGGGGAAGGCCTAGCATTCTAAGCACCCATTTTTACACCAATCTTCAAGAATCAAGGAAGCCACTCACTAGACCACCATCTATCCGGGTAAGTTCCTGTCCAATACCACCCTTGCAAGTTATTTTAGTGTCTAAGTATATTGTGGGATTTGAAATAGGCCATGCATGTGACCATAGATGTAGTATGTAGGGTTAATGAACTATTTTGGGTAGTTTCTTGTTGAAATTGGTTGAGGGGGGAAGGGATTACCATTGTAGAGCTTTGTAGTCTATTTTGCATACTAGGTGTTTGACAAAATTCCTAAGAGGGTTACACCATGGGAATCTTCTAATTATTAACTGATTTTCGCTATCTTCCTATAGATTGTTATTGCTAGAAGTGTTGGGGCATTATAGTAACTTAAGGAAAGCTCAGGCAAGGTTTGTTGGCTAAACTTCTCTCTTGGAATCAAATTCCCTGATGTTCCCGTAAGTTTCAAGTATGGCTGGCCCAAGTTCCTAATTCTCTTATTCCGAATTATTCCGTGCAAACGTTACTTTTCCAAATAAACACGTATTGAAAGATATGTACGAGAAATGTGTACCGAATGCTCCTATTGTATTGTGCTCTCCTGAAGGGAATGTATTCAAATGTGACAAAATATTATGATTTCAATCATGTTTTTGATTTCAAGTTGTTATGCCCAATTGTGAAAGAAAACTCAATGCACCTAAAACCCCTATTGTTCATATTCATGCTTAAGGCCTTGATCCTAAATGCTCTTACTGTTGATGACCTACGAATATGCTTGAAAGTGAAAGAAGTAAAGTGAGATATAAAACGTTACCATGGTTGTTGTAGCTAGTGCATTTGATTGGAAGTAGTGTTTAAATCGTAAATCACCATGCCCTTCTTTATAAATATTTTCAATGTGATTTGACTTCTTACGTACTCAAGAGTTGAAATTGTGTATTGCACTTTTATGACGAAGTATTTAAAAAGATACGGTATAGTGCTCACGTATGATTTTTAACTTGTGTTGTGATTACAAGTCATTGTGGTCCATACTTTGAAAAGGGATCTAATGTGTTTAAAGCCTTCATTACTAATGAAATTAAGGTTGTGATTTTCGGAATATTTTATATGTTGATGATTATGTTGATGATCCTTGAAAGTAAAGAAATGAAAGAGTTAAATGTGAAATACGGTCACCGTGCCATGAAAGAAGAATCATGAGTATGGCCAAGAGGGTCGATGAAATAATAATGATGTTGTGAATGGTTGAAGTTACTAACGAGGCTATATATAGTGTGAAAGTTAATGAGGTGAATATAAAAATATATTTGTACTTTTGTTTCCATTTTGTGCAAAACAAATATGTTTTTGGGAGTATCATTAGAAAACCAAGGAAGGGTGGGTCATAACGCCCACACCCGAAACTACATGTGCCGGTATAGAGGTGGATTGGGATTATTCCCCTTATTTGGGATGAGATTGAAATATTGAGGTGATTGTGATTATTCCCCTTAATTGGGATGAGATTGATATTAGCTGTGAATTGGAAAGTCAACCCACACGGCATATGTGGGAAGGCGGCCTAGCCGATCGGGTAAAGATCGGACGCCATGTTACGCACATGGTGGTACTACTCTTGGTAACACCTTTTTTTCACATCACATGTCAAACCACATTGTCCGCGGGGATATGGCCTAGCCGATCTGGTGTGATCGTACTCCGTGCTGAAAACACAGTTGTATATCAGTGCTAATGATCTCCCAGCCAAAAATATATATTATTTTCGTATTTTTAAAAATTATTATGTTTTAACTTGGCATTTGGATATCATTGATTGTTACTTGTTGCTTCCATGGTGTTTCCCCTTCTTATATTGGCATTCTTTTTCGAAAGAGGACATTTAGCTTTACATACTAGTACTATTCCATATGTACTAGCGTCCCTTTTGCCGGGAGTGTTGCATCTTTAATGGATGCAGGTGGTTCATCAGCGGCAGCTTTGGTCCTCGTTAGCAGTCATTCTCTATTCAGGAGGCTTTGGTGAGCCCTACTATGTTCCGGTCCTTGTGTCATTTGATGTTGTATTTTGGGCTTTGAGGTAGTCGTCGGCACTTCCATTCTTCTCTTCTTTTGTACTTAGAGGCTCCGTAGACAGGTCGTGGGTGGTGTTTGATGTTGGATAATAAACTAGAAGTGTTGGCATATGGCAAACATATTTTTCATCATATCTATAAACTTGTAATATTTTGGAAGTCGTAAATGAATCTCTTTTGAATAATGGGAAGAGAATGGGGAACACTTGACTCTTCTCATGTCTATCTCTTGTATTGATTCTTATATTGTTAACGGGTAAGGTTGGGTAGAAGGCATCTAATAGCCTTGCTTAACCGGGGTATCTCGGTTGAGCGTCGGTCACGCTCCCCGAGGTCAAGGCGTGACAAACTTGGTATCAGAGCCTAAGGTTTTAAAGTGTCCTAGAATATCTCGGAGCCGTGTCTAGTAGAGTCCTTCTTATCGATGTGTTGTTGACCACATCTATAATGGGGAGGCTACTTGGACATTTAGGAATTTCACCCTTCTTTGATACTCCATATCGTGCGATAGAGCCCAAGATAGGGAGCTAATTTTCTCGTTATGTCTCATTTTCCAAATGCGTAACCCACGAGTTCAAAGCAGCGAGGAGGGAATGACCCCTCCATTGAATTTGGGGGAGATTGTACAAGAGTTTGTTGGGAGAATATGTCAAGCCGTGGAGGGATTTGAAGAACTTGTTGCTAAGGGAAGTGTCCTTATTCCTACCAATGTCACTGTACCACCGGATCGTATGGTGAGAGCATCTAAGAAATTAAAGAGGGTTGTTGGTCCTAAGAACCAGATTGTTTGATTTGCAAGAAGCGTCACTTGGGAACATGTTGGATGACTCTTGAAATATGTTACGGTTGTAGGAAGAGGGGGCACAAGAAGAACAAATGCCCTAGGTTGGGTACACCCATCTCGGTTTGTCCGATATGCAGGAAGGAACATTTGGCGTCGTGTTATGAGTATGTTCAACAGCATGTTAGGGGTTGCAGGTTTGGGAAATTCCAAAGGCCCACACATCAAACCGGTACAAGGATTATTACTCCCGCATTGGATGCCTGGAGGAAGGGTAAGGGGGATGCTTATGATGTATGCAAAAAGGGTGAATATCATGTCAGTGGGGAGAGTCAGTTTAGTGGACCTCATCCCCGTTGTGTGAAGTGTGGGAGATGTCATTTGGAAGTATGGCACTATGGTACCAATGTATGCTACGAGTGTGGTATAAGGGGTCATATTCAGAGAGATTGTCGTTCATCTCGCCAGAGCATGGGCAGGGATGCGGCACATACAGCCAGTTCTGTAGCTACTACATCCACAGCACCTCCCCCAGCTCGAGGCACTATTGCGCCCACAGGGCGTAGAGCAACTAGGGGTGGTATCAAGAGCTCGGGAAGGACCAGCAGGTTTTATGATATGAGGAAGTGTCAAAAGTCAGAGGCTTCTCCAGATGTGGTTACAGGTATGCCGACTGTCCAATCTCATGATGTATATGCTCTTAGTGATCCCTGAATGTGATATTGAAATTAGATGCTTTCAGATTTTGGCATGTATCATGAGCATATTGATTTGAAAGACAAGTTTTTCGTATCTCTAGTCCTCTCGTATAGGATTAACTATCGGAAAAGGTTAAGCTAGCAGAATGATAATTATCTTACAAGTGTTCAACTTCTTTTTTCAACCTCATGGGCTTGTGGAATAGCTTCCTTGTGTCAATTAATGTTAAGAGTGTAATGCAATTTCGTGTATTTTGAAACCCATATCACATTCAGGGTGCCACAATCTTCTCATTTTGAGTTAAATCGATTTTCCCCATGCTCAAGTGGGCGACTAGCGTCATATACTTGGTTATTTCTCCTTCAGGCTTACTATTGCCGAACAAGGCACATATGGAATGAAATAATTGTTATTGTCCCCTTCATAACTCATAGTCTTTCAAGAATAACTGATGCTAATGTCTTTATCCTCTTGATCATGCCTCACATATGTCACATGTGTAAAATGGCCCACTTCTTTTGCATCTCTGAATCATGTACATGGTCCCCACGTTATCAATATATACTAGTTAACTCTATGTCCCATTTGTCTAATCGATGATATCATCACAATGATTAATCATGTTAGCGCTATTGGTAGTAACCTTCACATCCCTTAGGATATAACCTCCTGTAATGCCTTGTCAGCACATTGATGGATTCCTGAACAATTCCAGCTTAATCTCGAGCCCTGTTGTTCCTCCTTGTATTAAATTTACCGATAGTAGTAGGTTCAGCCTGTCAAAGAACAAGCATTATGCCATGATCGAACATATTGGGTAGGAACTTTATAGTCATATTCATTCTAGCACATCATAGAATAATAGTTGAAGGTCGCCAAGGGTTTAGTTTGGGTGTCCGACATAGAGATTTAGAGTTGAAGAAAGTGAACGGGTTATTCTCAAGAGTTTCTCCATGAAGATATTATGTGAATTGTTAATAAAGAAAAAGTAGGTGTAGTGCACATTGGGCCTTATGGAATATTTAAAGAAATAGGCCAAGCTATGAGTATGATGTTTCCCATCGTGTTCCTCTATGTACCCGGTGTTTCATGTGTCTACGTCAAGGAAGGTAGTTGGAAGTCCTTTGTCTATCATTCTGGTGGGAGCTATTGAAGGTAAAGTTAATGGATAATTGGCTTGTGAGAGGTCCCTAATTGTCATCCTTGATATATAAGTACAGAAGTTGAGATTTCCTCCGCCAGGTGCTATGGCTAAGTCTGTGAGTCAAGGAGATCACCTCGAAGGCCGAAAGTGTTGTGGAAAAGGAATATTCTCACTTGTTTGTAGAGCCAAATGGCTGTGGTTCAAAAGATACTTTCTATGTGTTATGATTTAAATGTGTACAGTTCATGTCAGATACCACTTCTGTTAATGTAATGACCTTAATGTTGAGGTCGGTGTTATTAATATATATTGTGATGCTTTGTTGAGTTGTGGATGTGTTGTTAGGAGTTGTTTTGGTGGTTCTCCAGCAGGTGGATAGGCCCAATTACAGGGGAGACTCTACCGAAATTTCTGAAAATTTTGGGAGTTAATCAAATTGGGGCTTATGATGTGTGAAAGGAGAAATGAATTATGTTAAGTGTTCTGGGCGGACTCTACTCCTCATTCGAGGACCAATGATCCTAAGTAGGGGAGGATGTAAGGCCCCGTAAAATTTCTCCAAGGGACTTAAGTTTGTGGTGCCGAGGTAGGGTGATGTGTATGGATGTAGTACGGACTTTCTGGGTTGAAGAATGCATCGAGGTATTGGTGGAAAGTGTTTGCTGAAGGGCCAATTATGCGGTCAGATTCGCGATCGTAGATCCATTCTGCGGGCCGTATACCCGTCATAGAGTTGAGAAGAAAAATGTTTGAATTGTGAAGGTCATTTTGCGGTCCATTCTTCGATTGCATATCCATTTTGCGGCCCGCATTTTTCCATCGCAGATTTGGATTCAAGAATTTTGTTGGATGATTGTGCGGTCCATTCTGCAGCCGCATAAATGGTCTGCGGACCGAAGACCTGTCGTAGACCGGTCCAGACCAGCCTAGTTCTTGGCATCATTTTTGCGGTCCATTTTGCGGGCCGCATATCTGTTATGCAGTCCATTCTGCGACTGAAGATCTGAGTTTGGAGGGTCCATTTTTATTTTTTTATAACCCGACCCCATTTTGATAAATAGCCTTTGGGGCTCATTTTGAAACGAATGTCTGGTAAATTTAGAGAGAAGTAAGAATATTTTAGAGAGAGAAAGGGAAGGCCTAGCATTCTAAGCACCCATTCATGCACCAATCTTCAAGAATCAAGGAAGCCACTCACTAGACCACCATCTATCTGGGTAAGTTCATGTCCTATACCACCCATGCAAGTTATTTTAGGGTCTAAGTATATTGTGGGATTGGAAATAGGCCATGCGTGTGACAATAGTTGTAGTATGTGGGGTTTAATGAACTATTTTGGGTAGTTTCTTGTTGAAATTGGTTTAGGGAGGAAGGGATTACCATTTTAGAGCTTTGTAGTCTATTTTGCATACTAGGTGTTGGACAAAATTCCTAAGAGGGTTACACCATGGGAATCCTTCTAATTATTAACCGATATTCGCTATCTTCCTATAGATTGTTATTGCTAGAAGTGTTGGGGCGTTGTAGTAACTTAAGGAAATCTCAGGAAAGGTATGTTGGCTAAACTTCTCTCTTGGAATCGAATTCCCTCATGTTCCCGTAAGTTTCAAGTATGGCTGGCCCAAGTTCCTAATTCCCATGTTCCGAGTTATTCCGTACAAACGTTACTTTTCCAAATAAACTTGTGTTGAAAGATAGTACCAGAAATGTGTACTGAATGCTCTTATTGTGTTGTGCTCTCCTTCGGGAATGTATTCAAATGTGACCAATGTGTCGGAATATTATGATTTCAATCATGTTTGTAATTGCAAGTTGTTATGCCCAATTGTGAAAGAAAACTCAATACGCCTAAGACCCCTATTGTTCATATTCATGCTTAAGGCCTTGATCCAAATGCTCTTACTGTTGATGACCTACAAATATGCTTGAAAATGAAAGAACTAAAGTAAGATATAAAACGTGACCATGGTTGTTGTAGCTAGTGCATTTGATTTGAAGTCGTGTTTAAATCATAAATCACCATGCCCTCCATTATAAATATTTCCAATGTGATTTGAGTTCTTACGTACTCAAAAGTTGAAATTGTGTATTGCATTTTTTTTTTAAATCGGGGCGTGACAACACCATTTATATATTGGAATACTTTTCCCAAAGGGAAATACACAGTTTCAACTCATGAGTATGTAAGAACCCAAAACACATTGGAAATATTTACAAAGGAGAGCATGGTGGTTTACGATTGTAACATGGATTCAAATCATATGCATTAGTTAAAACAACCATATTTGAACATTTTCCCACTAAGGGGAGCATAATATGGTAAGGGAAATTTGAACATGACTTGAGTACATAAGTTTTTAGGGAAATCTATCATAGGAAGTAATTTGAAACTGTAGGAAAAGATATTGATCAATCCATGTTTGGAACTTACGAGGAACTCATGGATTCCGATTCTAGAAAGGGAGTTTAGTCAACATACCTCAATTAAGCTTTCCCTTAGAGTTACTACAATATCTCACACAGGGAGTTTAGTCAACATACCTCAATTAAGCTTTCCCTTAGAAAATGTTCAAAAATAACCCCCGATGTCAATTATGTGGTGCAGTTACGTGGTAGCGAAACAGATCTGTGCCCAGTAGAATGGCCACAAAATGGTATGGCAATTCCACGATGCAATTTCGCAGTTGTAGAATGGATATGCGGCCAGCAGAATGGCCACAAAATGGTTTTCAAATTCTAGGTTGGGTCTGGTCAATTTCGCAATGCAATTTCGCAGTAGCAGAGTGGATATGCGGCCAGCAGAATGGCCACAAAATGGTTTTCAAATTTGAGTTGCTTTTGATTCATTCTGTGGTGATTCCGTAGTCAGCGGAACAGATCCACGATAGCATAATGGACCATAGAGTCGTTGTTTGCTGCAAATTCTTCTACCAACTCAATGATGCATTGCATAATCTAATAATCTGTACTATGGCACATTAGCTTTCCTTGGCTCCATAAAAACTTAAATCCTTGGCGAACTTTTACGGGGCCTTATACCTCCAGAGGCAAAAAGACCATTTAAAGGGGACATTTTTGTGCCATGTCATTTTATTGGTAAAATTGGGTTGTTTCTTATTCCTTGACACCTCCCAGGCAGATGCACATGTAACATTTCTAGATGCAGTGGGAGTCCATATGGGTTGATTTTGTACATGTGGCTTGTAGTAGATGGGAATTTGCATTATGTCTTGAATCTTATGCATTGGGGCGACTCTATTCAATTCTTGTAAGTTCCATTGGCCATTTTCCCATAGTTGAGCCACAGTAGTATCTGCCTCCTTCAGTTCTATAGGTAGCAAGTGCACTTGTTCCCAGCCAATTGTCCCACTAGATGCTGCAGTTACCAGAATGCAATCTCTAGTGAATGTGTTTCTCAACCGCTTTTTTGTTGTCATCATTTTTTTCCATGTCTGAGACTGCCCAGTATCCCACTTCTTGGATATTGGATTTGATTTTTGGCAGTATTTAGCCCTCGAAAAGTTGCCCCAAAGTGACTTCTTAGTTTTAAATAACTACCATTATTTGTACTCCAGGATTAACAAAGATCTTTCATTGTTTTGAAGCCAACTCCTCCTTCACTCACTGGGAAAGAAAGCTTATGCCATGAGCACTAGTGATATTTGGCTTTGTCATTCTCTATTCCCCAGAAAAAGGTAGCAGCCAGTTTTTGCATTTGTTTCAGAACAGCTTTAGGAGGAGAAAGAGCTGACGGAAGGTGTATGGGTATTGATTGTAACACATTTTTTTATCATAGTAGCCTTACTTCCATCGGACAGAATCCTGTTATGCCAGCCTTTGATTCTGTTGACTATTTTAGCCACCATGTAATTGAAGTGCACTATCCTTTTCCTACCTGTATACAGAGGACATCCCAGGTATGTTAGAGGGTATTCTTTCTTACTTAATCTAGTTACATGTTGTACTCTTCGTACTGTGCTATTGAATGCACAAGGGGCAGCCATGAAATAACTCTTGTGTCTGTTGATTTATTGGCCAGAAGTGTCTTCATAATTACTAAGAGTCTCCATGACTTTCTGTAAGGAAGTTCTGACCCCAGAGGTAAAAATTACAATGTCATCAGCAAAACTTAGATGATTAATCTGAGGTCCCCTTCTTTCCATGTAGAAACCATTGAAGAACTGATCATGGGTTAAGTTATTGAGCATTCTAGATAATAGCTCAGCATCAAAGATAAACAAAGATGGTGCCAATGGATCTCCTTGTTTCAGACCCCTTATTGAGTGGGAAAACCCCATCTGGTACCATTAATGATGACTGAAAACCAATTATTGGACATGGTTATCCAAATCATATCAATGATCATCTCATTGAAGCCCATTCTTCTCAGTATTATGCAGGTAAAACCCCAGGAAACTCTATCATAAGCTTTAGCCATGTCAACCTTGATAACCACATTTGAATCTATGTTAGGTTTTTTTATCCCATGAACAATCTTCTGAGCCAGCATTATGTTTTGAAATATGCTTCTACCTTTGACAAATCCTTTCTGGGTAGCAGAAAGGATTCTAGGAAGGATAGGAGCCAGTCTAGAGCTTATGAATTTGGAGATGATTTTGTTGATGGAGTTGCTGAGACTAATTTGCCAAAACTCTATTAAGGAATTTGGGAAATTCACCTTGTGCAGTAGGACTAGGAAAGCACTAGTCATGTATTTTGGCATAGTATCACCCCCAAAGAAAGCCAATACCACATTCAGCATATCAAATTTAATGATATTACAAAAGGATTTGAAGAATTTTCCATTCATTCAATCAGGACCAGTAGCACTATTAGGATTCATGGAAAAAACAACTTCTTTAAGTTCTGTCAAGGTGGAATCCTTAGTTATTGGCTCATTATCTTCCTCTGCTGTCATGAAAGGAATACAGGACAATAGGTCTTCTCTGATGGCACCTCCTATTTGGGTGAAGAGATTTTGAAAGTAGCTGCAAGCTGTTGTACCAATAGCTTCATCACCCCGAATCTTTGATTTTATGAATGAACAACTTCCTTCTTCTGCCTCTCATCAGACTGTAAAATTACTTGGAGTTGGCATTCCCTTCTCTAAACCATTATATATTAGTTTTTTGTTTCAGGATGTATTCTTCTAACTTCATGTATCTCACATGTTGAGCCTGAAGCTTATGATATGCTACTCTATTAGAATCATCATTTGTTTGAGCCCAATTCATCTCAGCCTACTTCAGGTTCTGTTCATACTCATTTGCCTTTTGAAAGATTCCCCATACTATTGTTTGGACCATGTACTTAAAGTATTGGACACTGCTTTAAGTTTCTGATGAAAGATCCACATAGCATTGCCATTGACCTCTTTATCCCAGACTTCCTGCACAAGTGGGACAAAGCTTTCATTTTCAACCCAGCATTGAGGTACTTGAAGTATCTTCTGCTAGAGTCTTGTCTCATATTCATCTCCATAAGTAAAGGATTATTATCTAATCCTGCTGAATACATATGGGTGACAGTTGTGGCAGGGTAGGAGATCAACTAGTTATCATTGAGCAGACCTCTGTCTAATCTTTTACAAACTATTGAGCATTGACCCCTTCCATTCGACTAGGTGAACCAGCTGCCATAGAAACCTAGGTCCACTAAACCACAGTCTTCAATCATGCTTAAAAATTTCACACTCTTGTTTATCTGGTAGGGAAGGCCTCCAACTTTCTCTTCTATACATGTTATCACATTGAAATCCCCAATGACACACCATGGGATTGTGCATGTAATGCTGTCTTAGGATCTCCAAAAGAGGTCTTCTCAGAGCTATTTTACATTTGGCATAGATTATAGTGATTTGAAATGGCTCCCCTGCTTCTGTCTATTATAATTCTATGGTCAGTTGTTGTTCATCCTGAACAATAACATTGCTTATGAATTCTTAATCCCATAATATCCAGATTTTATTGTTGATATTGGAAGATGAATTTTACATGGATAGTTGGAGTCTATAATGCTTGATATAAGTGTCATCAAGAAATGGCTCCAACACAGCAATAAGGGATAGTTTATGAAGTTGCTTTAAAATTTTGTGTCTTTTAATGGCCCATTTGGTTATGATACCCCTTGCATTCCATATGATTGTGCTAATCATAAAAACTACTTAGGAGTTGGTATTTTTGGTGTTACTTTAGAATTGTTTGCTCTGCTTCTAGTGAGATAGTGAGAGGTGTTACCTCTAGGTGACAGGCCATGAGATTCAACCATATTTTCCAGATCAAGAACCACATTGATAGCATTGAGTAGTTGATTACATGTGTCATCTGCCTGCATATCATCACTATGTTCATCATCTGCCTCTTCACCAATATTTCTTTCATCTTCAGATTGTATGTGATTGTACTCATCCTCTTCCATTCTACCATATTGATCAGTCTCTAGGGTAGACTGAGTAGGTGGAATTGCAGCTGCTATCAGAATTCTGGCTTTTGTTAGGGAGGGTGCAAATGAATTATATGGTACCTCCTCAACATGAGGAGTGAGCAATGAATCCTTCATCCTGATATCAAGGTGGGCTTCATTTGAAGACTATGAGGGTTAGAATCAGTAAGTACTTGGGCTGCAGCTTGTGTACTAGCACACTTCTATTTCCTCATTTGCCTTCTTTTTTCTGACTAGGATTGCTCTTTGATTTTGTTGTCACATATTCATGAGGCTGTGGATCTGTTCCTTTGGTTGTGTTGTCATTTAGATTCCCTTCCCTGGATGTGAAAGTCTCACAAGTTTCTACCTCTTCTTGGATCGCTCCCTGAGGATCTGTCAATTGATCAAGGGTGGAAAGTGCTATATGTTCATTAAGACTCTCATCATGAGTAGTCTCCTGACCATTCTCATCATGAGCAGTCTCCTGACCATTCTTCCTTATCTTAGCATTTTCAGGATCAGTACTTATTTATTGAACATTGGTTGTAGGGGTTATTTGATCCTTCACATTTTCAACCTGAACTGCCTCCTGATCATCCTTCATTCATTACTTCCAGCAGGTAGGTTGTGATTGCTTATTTGATTCTGAGTCACGGGTTCACCACTCCTCTCTTGAGTAACAGCATGATTGTTAGTGGTTGTACCTGTAGCTGGTCCTGCTTGTTGGTTGTTTTGTTGTTTTGGAATGTATATAACTTGTGTTTTCTTGGTGTGATTTTGTATTCCTTTGAAGTGTTTTTTCTTCTGCTTTTTGCCAGTCTTTGTTGGAGGGTTCATCCCCTGTATTTTGGTGATTTTCTCATGTCTGCTCATTGTTGATCTGATTAGCACTCTTGTTATTGTTTTGTTCAGTTCTTTGTTGTTGTTTGGCTTATTTTGGCTTCTTTGATGCTGACTGGCCACTTGATGGTCCTGCTTCTTCTTCTGAATTCTTTTCCTTGGAGACCATAAAAGCTCCAGTTCTTTTCTTAATTTCATCATCATTCAATTTCTTAGGGCAAGTGTGTGACAAGTGACCAATGTGCTTACAATACAAGCAGTAATTTGGTACACTTTCATATTGAAGTTCTAACTATTTTCCATCCCCATTCACATCTTGTTCTTTCATCAAATCCCAACCAAACATATGAAGGTCTTTCCTTAGTGAGATCAATCTGCATCTTGACCTTAGCTACACTTCCTCTTATTTTTTAAAAGGAAGCTAGATCCAAGAACAAATCTTTGCCAACAGATGATAAGAGAGGGGTTAGGATCTCCATGTAGTAGAAATGCCATGGATGTTCAGGACTAATTACCCATATAGGAACTATTGGTGAGTCTTCATTCGGATTGAATAATGGAGACCAAGCCTCAATTTTCGTTATTTGCCCATGAATGTACATGTAATACTTGTTCCATACAGTTGTATGATTATATTCATTGTCCAAGTCTATGTAAACAATCTTGGAGTTGAAATGTGCAATCTTCACACCTCCTACTAACTCTGCTTGAGTGATGAAGCTTCTTCTTATGACCTCCATTCGGAGCATTGTGTTAGCAAATTTCCTAACCACAATGTATTGGCATCTGGTAGTCAACTTGATCATGTAATCCTCCTTCTTGAAGACAATTGTTGGTAATCCTTGTTTGGTTGTGATTTTTGGGGTTGTGAACTCAATAGGGATTCTTTCCTCGACAAGTTTGGCGCTCATTTTGGTAGCATATGAGTGAGTGACAGTGGAAAGTGGTGGTTCAATGGAATTTTGGGACTTTTTTAGTTGGTCTGTTGAAGGTGTGGCACGTGAGATGGTAGTATCAGGGGCTTCAACAAGATTGTGGCTAGGTGATTTGGAATTTCTGTTATTAGCAGGTCTATCAAAGTTTGCAAAAACTTTTGGCTATTTGTGGTCATAAGTAGTTTTATTGTATTTTTTTATCTGGTTGTTTTGTTCATTTACATCACTAGTAGGGCCTTGATTAGCCTTCACTGAAGACTGATTAACCTCATTATCATTTGGAACTATATCAGATATGTGATTGTTTGGTTTTACATACTTCTTATTTGTTTTAGACATGAAATTAATTACCTGATCTTGTATATCCCTTTGAGTTCCCTTATCTGTCATCTGAACCTCTGGGAGTTTGGGCACATCATTTGCTTGACTTTCAGAATCTTGGTATTTTCCTTCTTTATTAGCAGCATTTCCTCCGTTTTGTCTTACATCGGTGACTGTGATAGTTTGTCGAACACTTGGATTGCTTGATTGTACTGGGGTGATTCTTTGAAGAATCTTGATGTTTTTTCGGCTGGGATTTGTGGAAATTGACTTGGGCCTTTCCTCCTGATTACTCGTGGCCAAATTGCTTCTGTTGTGGTCATCTTGGTCCACTACAGCATCACCTCCGGTGACTTCTTCAGATAACCTAGCATTTACTTTTTGCATGTGGTAGGGCTTCTGTGTTCTTGAGATGCCTTGGCCTATGGATTGATTAGCAGCTATGTCTTCTAACGGTGAGCAAATAGTTGCTTAAGGTGAAGATTCGGTGGCCGCTGGGAAAGCTTTTGTAGGAATTGTTTGGAGGGATTGTCTGCAACTCGAAGGGTGTTTTTTAGAGGTTGGTCCAGTGGTTTTACACCATCGGATGGTGAAAGATTTTGCATAACTCCGGCTTGTTGCTATTGTTCTCATTGGTCTATCCGATGGTCTCTTGTACGGAGAGAAACAGGGCGATTCAGGATGGATTTTGATTCCAGGCCTTTGGAGGTTGACTTGAAAGGAAAAGCTTTGTTGGAAGGTTGAAGTTATTACTGGGTTGAGGTAAGTCTTTTGTCTATACTTGTAAGAGTAAATTTTTCCCTACATATGATTTATTTGTTGTTTTCTACATGATGTAGGTGTTTCGTATATGGTGACGAGTACATATGCGTGGTTACGTTTTGACCATATCTTGTTAGAGTTAGGAATATATCATGCTTTTTTGAGACTTTATGAATTATTATCCATGCTTCCTTGATTCTTGGACTACGTGATGAATCTTAATCATGCTTAGAGACCATGCTAGAATTATGACTTGTTGAATTGAATCTGACGGACTTTTTTCATCGTGTTTGGGCTTTCTACTTTAGCCATATTCATGCAATTACCTTATTTGACTTATGATTTGAGATTATTGGCTCTTGTTGCTCACATATGATATCACGATCGAACTATAAAATAACTAATTAACATGTTGAACTATTTTAGAAAGTTGAATTGCATGATTAGCCATGGCTAATAGAGCCGCCTACACTACACGGCCTTGTATCATCAGGGGCGCCAAAGTTAATGCTCTGGACAAAGACTTGCATTGTCTAAGGATGTGAGTTTTCATGGCCTTGTACGGCCTAAGGCTATGATTTTTTATGGCCTTGAAATGTCTTCTTTTTGTGCTCTATTTTGTAGCTTCGAGGTACCATTTCGTGCAACTTTTCTCCACTTCATATCCAAGTGTTCCTACATGCACAATAAACTCAATTAAGCTCAAATGTCACACGAATTAGCATCCAAACAACAAACAAGTAAGGTGAATAACGTCCAAATATATAGAATTATAGCCTGACATCAACACCCCACACTTAAATGTTGCTCGCCCTCGAGTCAACCAACTAAACACTTCCTCTTCAAGTACCAAACAAGCCACACACTCGAAACACATTACACCCATGACCATGGTTGATAGCAACAATTACATTCTAGCATATGCGGTCAATACACACTTCCCGTACTTATGCCCAATGGCAAAATATCCAACATATGAATAGCATGCTCATCATCATCCTAGCCTCGAAAACTAACTCAATGTCACAATGCACTCAAGTCTTGAATACTTAATCTAATAGAGAATTCTAATAATGTTACCTATCCATTGTGAAACCATGTGCCCTCACAATACAATCAAGGAAGTAAGCAGTCTAGACATCCAAATGAAATGATCAAATATATTTTAAGGACTCACACGTATGAAGAAAATCACTCACTCTCTCAAAGAAGTCACATGCATGCAAAAGGAACCATAATCTTTCCTATTATGTAAACCTCTACTAATGTACGCCCGCTTGGTCCAAAATCAACTAGGACATTATTATGGTTGTAATGTAGGTTAAGGGATGGGTAGGATATATTTAGGATATAGTGGCTAACCCTCCTAAGCATTTTAACACATCTAGTATTCAACTTTAAGCGCAAAACTTTCTTCAATCCGCTTCAATCATCACAAGATAGCTCACCCCAAAATACTCTCCCTTCTTCTTTAAGCACTACTACAACTCAAACTCACTAGTAAACCAGATGCCTTTATTTTTTCAAATATATTTTTCTACTCTTTTTTTTTTTTTTTTTTATTTTGCCCTTGCCGCTAGTGGAGTTTTCTTTAAGATACAACTACACGTTTCCTCCTTCTATTGGTTACACTCAAAAGCTACCACATGTTTCCTCAATACTTCTTTTTAGCGCTCTCTTTACAATTTAAGTGATTTACGTGGTATAGGAATCAAAATAATTCAATTAAGAACAAAAGGGTATAGGCTTGTAATGCGGGTGCCAAAAAAAAAGGCTTATAGGCAAAAAAAGGGTAAACTAGGGATGATTTTATTTGTGATAAGAAACAAAACTCAAAGGGATCAAAGAAGGCCTAATATCATTTTTCAAACCAAGCAACACCTAGAATTTCACTTCAATTCACATTCCGATCAAGTTCTAGCCTCAAATACAATACATGGGCTATACTAATAACTCACTTCACACATGGCACATGACTCGCTAAGGACAGTCCCATCCCGACTCTCCATCAAACAAGTATTCACAAAGCCAAGGATATATTAAGAATTAAGCACAAAGTGAACACAAGTCATACAAATGAGATATAGGAGTCGTAACATATGTTATTCAAATCATCATATATTTAAAACCAAGGAAAGGTGAAATACATGCCAGAACCTAAGTACGCAACCATCAAACAAGTCAAAAGGTGCGAATCACATCATTTCTTCTCCTTTATTTCCTATGTACTACTCTACTAAAAACATTATTGCACGGTTCAAGTTGCATCCCATGGAAAAGAACCGAGGTACAAAAAACAAAATCACGGGGAATTATTACTACCTAAGGTAAATAAAAAGACATGTTTTTGTGTTTTTTTTCTATTTCTAATCTTTATTGTATTTTTGGTTAGACTTTAATCCCTCAAAAAAATTATCTAGTAGATCCATCATCGGGAAAAGTCCAATTTTTTCTCTTTTTCTATTTCTCTATTTATTTTTTTAATTCATACTAAAAATACTGCTCTAAATAAGCATCAGAAAATAATAAAACAAGAATCTGACAATAAAGAAAACAAGAAGCTAGAAATAAAAAAATTATAAGAAGCTAATATGGTTACTAATCTAAAACTACTATACATAAAGAGTCACCCACCCCACACTTAAATATATGCAGTGTCCCCAACGCATAATTAAAATAGTAAGGGTGGACAAAAAACTCCCTAATCAGTCCTTGTGATTATGGCCTTCATCGAAGAAGGCTTTGTCAGTGTTATCCCAATCATCAACATCAGCTCCCAGATCTTCACTTGTGGCATCAACCTTTAAATTTACCTGCTCTATAACGCCCTGTACAGAATGTTCTAGATTATTGACTTCTTTATCCGACGGCACCCCCCTGGCCCTCATCTAAACCAACCAACTGATGTGCATGGGGGGTGAGCGGGAACCGCTTAGTCAACTGAGTCCTCTCCTTTGGAGTAGCAAGCCTACCCCCAATCCGCAACTACAAGTCCATCATCCCATATAAAGGAGCCATGACGCTCTCATCACGAGCCTGACGCTCAGTTGTAGTCAATGTCGTACCATCTTCCTCATCGGGCCCAGGATACAAGCAATTTCAGTCGCTCAAGGTGGAGCTGGAATAATCATGTCAAACATGGGCTCTTCATCCACTTGCTCCTGACGCAAATATTGCGTAAGCACATTCCCAAAGAATATCCTAGTAAGCGTGCCTCTTCTAGTTTGTGCCATATGATGGCGCATCAATTGTCCCACATTTACTTGCCTCCCTGTCATCAAGAAAAACACAATACATACTCTATCTCGAACAATATTAGTATCATGATCGCACGTAAGTAGTCTCAAGTTCACCAAGTGCAATCACACTTTAGCACTTTTTGTAAACATCACTTTAGGCAAAGAGGTGTGGGTATTGTATCTCTTGTCCCTAGTCCACACAACATTCGAATTAGCACCACACAGCGTATGCCAAATATCCATGTAAGAAGGCCGAGAAACAAAGTCACACAACGGCCCCGGTGGAACATTAGGGCATCCAAAACTCTACACAATGCAACAGCCAAAATATCAATAAGCCTCCCACGAACAGGCACCAATTTCTCCTCAGCCTGAAGGTTCTAGCCAACATAAAACTCCCAAACTAAGCTAAAGTTCGCCTCTCCCAAATTTTTAAAGGCAAAACTCAATCCCAGATTATGTATTATCTTCCAAATTTGAGGGTAACAGACTTCAACATGTGCTCATCAACTGCAAAATCAGGGTGATATATGTTTGGACAACACTTCATGTACCATGCCCTCCCAAATGAGGGCACACTCTTGATACCATACTCTCGAGTTACCTTCTCTGACAGTTGCTCCTCAGTAGAAACATAAGCCATTTGCTTTCCTTTACCACTGTGACTACCAGACATAGCCTTAACTCCATTCCTTTTCTTGGGTGGTGGGCCCGACGCGATACCCTTTGCCTTTGATAGTGCTTTGGCCTTAGTGGGTGCCTTAAAACTACGCATCGGACAAACTATAGTGCACATACTTGGGGCCTTTAGTGCGTTAGACGGCGCCAGGCTGTGTGGGACACAGCAGGGAATTTGCATGAAGCGTCAATAGGCGCACTGGCCTTGGAGAGCTTGACACAACGAGGTTGAGTGACGGGCGATGCTTAAGTAGTACAAGGCTCCAGGAAGCGTGCTAACAGTGGTGTGTTCGACTCTGCGAGGTAGCTCTTGGGGAATTGAACTTTTAGCGCGGGGTAGAGATTAGGGTAGTGCCCTTTTGATGCTAGGCTGCACGAGGTGCGCTAAGGTAGCACTTTGGACTTTTCCTCGCGATGGCTCGATATTTCCTTGTCCGTTTTGCAATCTTTGAGCTTGTTTTAGACCCCGAACACATCTTTCTTCGACTTAGCTCCAATACCTAGTAATACACGTGAAATTCACACAAAACTAACTTGTTAGTTCGCCTCCGTATCAAAAAACAAAAACAAAAATTAAACTAAATCTACTTTACCAATTGGGTTGCCTCCCAATAAGCGCCTTAGTTAACGTCATGGTATGATGAATATAACACAACCATGGGTTGCCTCCTAATAAGCGCCTAATTTAATGTGGTAGCACGACGCAGTCAATTATGATCAAGGTTCACTTAACACTTGGGGTTCCTTCAAATAAATCACCGACACAACCTTTTCCTCATTGCCCATTCCAATGTAGTGTTTCGACCTTTGCCCATTGACTGTGAACTTTTGAACTCCATCTTCCGACTCAATTGAAATTGCTCCCGTAGGATGTACCATTAGCACGAGAAATGGTCCTGGCCATATTGAATTCAACTTACCCGGAAACAATTTTAGTCTTCAATTGTACAATAATACCATATCTCCGGGCTTAAAAGTTTGCTCCACAATATTCTTTTCTTGGATCATCTTCATCCTTTCTTTGTACTACATGGTGCTCTCAAAAGCATAATAATGGAACTCATCAAGTTCAAACAACTAGGTGACTCTACTCGTACCATCGGCCTCTATATCAAGATTTAATTGCCTTAATGCCCAGAATGCTCTATGTTCTAACTCCACCGGTAGGTGACACGCCTTTCCAAATACCAATTTGTACGGTGACATACCAATCGGAGTTTTTAACATAGTGTGGTAAGCCCATAGTGCATCATCCAATTTTCTCGCCCAATCAGTCCGAGTAGCATTTACAATCTTGGTCAAAACACTCTTGATTTCTCTGTTTGACACCTCCATTTACCCACTTGTTTGTGGGTGATATGGAGTGGCAACCTTATGGCGAATGCTATATTTCTCTAACAACTTTTCAAAGGCTCGATTTCAAAAGTGGGTGCCTCCATCACTTATGATCGCCCTTGGGGTGCCAAATCCGGTGAAGATATTTTTTCTCAGAAAACCAATGACTCCCTTTGCATCATTCGCCGGGAGTGCCACAGTTTCCACCCATTTCAAGACATAGTCCACAGCTACCAGCATGTATTTGTTGCCATATGAGCTGACAAATCTTCCCATAAATTTGATTCCCCATATATCGAATACTTCCATCTCTTGAATTGGGTTCATGGGCATCTCATGTCGACGGAAAATATTCCTAGTCTGTTGGCACTCATCACAGTCTTTACCCAAAATTGTGCATTTTTAAACAACGTCAGCCAATAGAAGCATGACTCCAACATTTTAGCAGTTGTCCTTACTCCTCCAAAAAGGCCTCCATAAGTTGAAGCATGAAATTCCTGCAAAACAAAAGCCTAGTCCATCTCGGGGATACACCTCCTGGTCATATTATCAATACAAATTCTGAACAAATATGGTTCATCCCAGAAATACATGCGACAATCACAAAAGAACTTTTTCTTTTGCACAGAAGACAAGTCATATGGAACAATATTGCTCGCCAAGTAGTTTGCAATATCTGCATACCATGGAGCTACCTTAAGGCTAGTGGCTAAGGGTTATTCATCCGGGAAAGTCACCACGATCTCTTCCACCTCAACCTTGTTTTCAGCTCCTTCAAGCCTGGACAAGTGATCAGCCACTTGGTTCTCTGTTCTCTTTCAGTCACGGATTTCCAAGTCCAATTCTTGCAGTAGTAGCACCCATCGAATCAGGCGTGGCTTTGAATCCTTCTTCTCAATTAAGTACCTGAGAGCAGCATGGTCAGTGTAAACAATTACCTTTGAGCCTATCAGGTATGACCTGAATTTGTCAAATGCGAACATCACTACTAGCATCTCCTTCTCAGTCACGGTGTAGTTTAGTTGGGCGCGACTCAAGGTTCTACTTGCATAGTAGATTGAGTGCATGACCTTCCCTTTTCGCTGCCCAAGCACTGCTCCCACAGCATAGTCGCTTGCATCGCACATCAGCTCAAATGGTTGTTCCCAATCAGGTGCAACTATGATGGGTGCAGACACCAGCCTCTTTTTCAACTCCTCAAAAGTTACCCAGCAATCATAAGAAAACACAAAGGGGTGATCATTTTCAAGCAATTTACACAAAGGGTTAGCAATTTTGGAAAAATATTTTATAAATCGCTTGTAAAAGCCGGTGTGACACAGGAAACCTCTTATTGCTTTGTCGGAAGTGGTCGGTGGCAACTTCTCTATTATATCAACTTTATCAAGCGTCTACTTCAATGCCCTTAGTTGATACTAGGTGTCCCAAGACTATACCTTTTTGCACCATGAAATGGCACTTTTCCCAGTTTAGTACCAGATTAGTCTCCATTAGGGGTGTTCATGGTTTGATTTGGGTCAGTTTTTCGCTAAAAAGAAACCAAACCAAGTCAGTTCTTCGAATATTGGAACCAAACCAAACCAATTAAATTGGTTTTTTATCGATTGGGTTTTTGTCGGTTTTTCGGTTTTTTCGGTTATTTATAGGATTTTTTCTTAAATATAAGACATACACTACCTAACACATATTCCGGCGACTACATTTTGAATGTAACACTATCAAACCAATTGCTCTTTTAGAAATCTATCATTTACCAAGATATATCGATGATAATTGAATCAAATAGTGATAAATAATTTAAGTACTCAATTAAAAATTAATTATTTTTAACATGAAATAAAATCTTGTACTTAGCAAAATAAAACTACCAATCAAACTAGAATGTAAATGCAAATAATTAGAGTATTATACTAGCGAAGAATAAACTAAAACTACAAACGACTAATATGTACCATAAAATTTTAGAAACTTTATATAAAAATACACATATATATAGATGTAATAATAAATTAAAATAGCTACTTTTATAGTCGATTTGGTTTGGTTTTTTCAGTTATTTTTTTTATTAAAACCAAAATTAAATCAAATTTGATCGGTATTTAAAATTCAAAACCAAACCAAACCTAAAAAGTATCGGTTTTTTTGATCGGTTGGTTTGGTTTTCTGTTTGGTTCAGTTTTTCGGATTTTTATGAACACCCCTAGTCTCCATATACCTCTTTAGCACTCTTCTCAGATTCATAAGGCAGTCATCATATGATTTCCCCACCACTGAGAAATCATCCATGAAAACCTCCATTATATCCTTTACCATATCTGTGAAGATGGCCATCATGCACTTTTGGAATGTGGCGGGTGCATTGCATAAGCCAAACGACATTCTCAGGAAAGCATAGATTCCATATGGACAGGTGAACGGCGTTTTCTCTCTATCCTCCGGGGAAATAGAGATCTGATTATACCCCGAATATCCATCCAAGAAGCAAAAGTGAGGCCTCCCCGCCAATCTATATAACATATGATAAATGAATGGTTGAGGAAAATGGTCTTTTCGGATGGCCTTGTTCAATCTTCTGTAGTCCATACAGATTCGCCATCACGTAATTATGCTTGTTGAGATCAACTCGTGGTTCTCGTTTTGGACCACAGTTGTTCCACCTTTCTTTGGCATACACTGAACTAGGATAACCAGTGGTTTTCAGAGATGGGGGAAATGATTCCCGCATCTAACCACTTGATCACCTCTTTCTTCACCACTTATTTCATATTGGGGTTCAGCCTTCTTTGATGTTCTCTGCCCATCTTCCAGTAGAATCTTATGCATACAAAAGATTGGGTTAATAACCTTTATGTCTGCAATGGTCCAACCAATTATAGTTTTGGACTCCTTCAGAACCTGCAAAAGTTGTTCTACCTGCACATCTAACAAACCAATTGAGATAATAACAGGTAAAGTCGAGTCAGGTCCTAAGAAAGCATACTTGAGGTGAGATGGTAGCGGTTTCAGCTCCAACTGTGTTGACTCTTTGATCGATGGCTTAGCTGGAGGGGTCTTTCTTTATTCTAAGTGTAAAGACTCGAATTCGAGCTCTCTTTTCCAGTACCCTTGGCCTTTAAGAGACAAAACCCACTCCGTCAAATACTCACCATCTACCTCTTCTAAGTTCATGAGGTAGGTTTAGAGGGTCTTTTGCATGAAGTGCCTTATCGTCTTCCTCCATAATCACATCTACTGCTTTAATTAGAGAGCAATTAACAAACTCATTGGGTCGCCGCATGGACTTATGTACATTGAATGTTATTTCTTCATTGTTCAGTCTCATCTTTAGCTCCCCACTTTCACAATCAATCAGAGCTCTTCCTGTGGCCAAGAATAGCCTTCCCAAAATTATGGGAATCTTTTCATCAACCTGGCAGTCCAGAAGCACAAAATCTGCGGGAAACACATATCTCCCAACCTGCACAAGTACATCATCAAGTATACATGATGACCTTTTCATCGTTTGTTCAGCTAGCTGTAGCAACATAGATGTGGGTCGTGCTCTTCCAATGCCTAAATTTTTGTAGATAGAAAAGGCATCAAGTCTATGCTTGCCCTTAGATCACACAGTGCTTTTTGTGAATTCATAGCTACCTATGGTGCATCAAATTATGAAACTTCCAGGGTTCGATAGCTTCTCAGCTACAAGTCTTGTCACCGCAGCACTACAAGTCTGATTCAATGTCACTATCACACCTCCTTTTTACGGGGAAAAGAGTTTTTCTAATTTAAGTGACATTATTGAAATGGGATTATTTATTTTAGTTTTTTAGAGTCGTCACTTGAAATAATTATTACGGTGTCCCAAGTCACCATTTATTTTGAATCCCAAATCAAGGAAATATTTGACTCTGTTTTACGGCCCTCGAAACACAGAAGACCGGGTAAGAAATTATGTTAAACCCGGAGAAGGTGCGAGGCACTCCCAAGTTCTGTGGTTCTAGCACGGTCGCTTTAATAGTTATGCCTGGCTTTACTAGTTTCGGATATTTTATGTTCTAGGGAAATTTATGCACTGTTACCTTAAACCGCTTTTAATTGCTCGATTATTCATGATTATGGAATTATCTTGAAATGAGTCACGTGTACGTGTACTCATTTTGTTTGGTGTGTCAAAGTCATATCATGCGTACGTGTACACAACTAATAATATTTTATTATCATGAAGATTGTTTCTCCCAAAGTTGCGCGAACGCATACATTGATTTATTTCGAAATCATAATTATGTCACGCGAACGTATACATAATCACGATAATTTAATTAATTAAGAGCGCGCCTAAAGCATGTTATCATATTCATGATTGTTCATTTACTAAGTTTGGGATTTATTGTGAGGCTTAAGAGTTATGGATGATTATTGTGGGTAGGGGTGTTCATAAAAAATCGAAAAATCGAACCAAACCGACCAAAAAAACCGATACTTTTTAGGTTTGGTTTGGTTTGGTTTTGAATTTTAAAAATCGATCAAATTTGGTTTGGTTTTGGTTTTAATCAAAAAATAACCGAAAAAACCGAACCAAACCGACTATAAAAGTAGCTATTTAAATTTATTATTATACCTATATATATATATGTATATTTTTATATAAAGTTTCTAAAATGTTATGGTACATATTAGTCATTTATATTTTTAGTCTAGTTATTTGCTATTATAATAATCTATTTCTTTGCATTAACATTGTAGTTTGATTTGTAGTTTTCTTTTGCTAAGTACAAGAATTTATTTCATGTTAAAAATAATCGATTTTTAATTGAGAACTTTAGTTATTCATCATTATTTGATTCATTTATCATCAATATATCTTGGCAAATGATAGATTTCTCAAAGAGCAATTGATTTGATAGTGTTACGTTAAAAATATAGTCTCTGAAATATGCGTTTGGTAGTGTATATCTCATATTTAAAAAAAAACCGATGAATAACCGAAAAAAACCGAAAAATCGACAAAAACCGAATCAAACCGAATTG
>AWOL01S0063941.1:3859-17228 GCA_000715115.1 Nicotiana otophora
AGACCCAAGCCAGAATGGAAACAATTTTCCCCTCCCCCGAGCAGTTTTGGTGGCATCCATCATAGTCGGGTACCCAATAAATGTGGGTGTTATCATGTTGGCCAATATGTCATTGGTGGTCCAAAGAGGTGAAAGTTCCTATCCATATCCCAACACACTCACAACATACCTCACGGATGCAAAGGTGGAGCCGAGGAGCTTTGATCAAAAGGTGTGGGCTAAACAACCCTTCTCATGGTACTCTTTGCAAGGTCCGGGAAACCCAAATTTTAAGGGTAAGGCAACTACCACCGGTGGCCAGTCTGATGAACCAACGATGGTGGTTATAGATTCAGCTGCTGAGCCTTCTACAACTGCCATGCCTTCCACAGTAGTCGGTCCTTCCTCTGAGACAACTGACATGCCAAAACCTCCACCCTCTAGACCATCTACATCAGTGCCAGTGCCTGCCTCTTCCACATATCCATTCACTGCACTGCGAGTCTCCCAGACATTGGCGAGTATCAATAACTGGATTCAGACAACTACTTCAAAGTTGTCTAACATATTTAGTGTTGTTGTAGCACAGTCTTCTACCCCAGCAGCACCTCAGGTAACTCCGTCAGTGGAGGAAATATTGAAGAAGATCCTGGAAAATCAGAAGACTATCATGGATACAGTGGTGGCACACGGGAGAACTATTGAGGAATTGGGCAAACAGGCGAAGAAAATGCGAAAATCTCAAGCATCAAAGAAATCAGTAGACAGATTGAGCACCCAGGTGGCCAAGCTTGCATCAGCTGGGGATATTCCCCTTGACCTTCTGATGGAGACAACACTAGTAACACCAACAGTTCCACCAGTACCGGAGGCATCATAGACAGTAGCTGGCTAGTCCGAGGAGCAGGACCCTGTTGCCCACACCCCTGAGGAGATGCTCCAGATGTTCAGCCACCTCATTATTCCCTGACCGGAAGGCGATGAAATCCAGTTGGAGGATCCAGAGGGTGCTGATGATGCCATGCACACTGAGACCACATAGGGAGTTCTCTTTACTCTCTATCCTTATTGTTGTTAAGCATTGAGGATAATGCTTATTATTTTCAGGGGGTGGTCTATTTTGGATAGTTTAGTACGCTATTGACATTGGCATGTAATAACGTTAATAGTCCTTTTCTTTTATCTTTATTCTCTCTTTAGTTATGTATATATTCCTCCCTTCCATTGATGTATATATTCATTTCCCCTCGGTTTGTATATTCATTTGTCTTACTTTCAGTAGTTTATGTTATAGTTTATGTAGTTTGTTTTTCTTAGTAGTATAACTTCTTATTTACTTTAATAGCTTATTTTTGATTTGTAGCTTCTTGTTATGTTTAAGCGAGTGATAAGCCTTTGGTTTTCTTAATGCCATGGTTCTTTCCAAAGGTGGGTTTTGTGTGAACGGGGTGGCTCTTCCCAACAATGGATGGCATGACAACCTTCTTAAGGGATTGGGTACGAGTTTTTTTATGTTTAGGAAAAAACAGTAGTAATGAATAAAAGGGTCTCAATCATGCTTCACTTGGTACCAACACATTTACCTACGATCTTATGGTTAAAAACAAGTTTTTGGCAGAAAATAACTCTAGTTGTGACCTTTTGACTCTTGTGTTGACTTAAGCATTCATCGAGTGCTTCAGTCGAGCCATTTGTGATTTTCAATCTTAAATAGGGTTGTTGTGGGACTTTGACTCCGTTCTCTTTATCAATCTAGCAGTGTGAGAGGTGAGATATTTAGTTGCAAGTCCAAGTACCCGTGCTAATAGTCTAGAACTTGCCCCAAATATTTTTCTAGACGAAATTCTAAGTTTGGCTTGGCTTGAGAAATGATTGTAGGCTCTCCTTGATCCATATTGAAATTTTCCATAGCCTACCAATGTGATATCCCTAGTCAACCCATTTGAGCATATGCCCTTTTTCATTTAATAACCACGTCACAAGCTTGTACCCGTTTGTAATGACCCTCTCTTGGCACCCGATCTTTCCTTGGCATTCTTGAGAAACAATTGGCTAAAACATACGCTTGGGGGAGAGATAAGGAGTTTGAATGTGATATAAAGGTACAAAGAAGAGGAAAGAAATAAAGAAAAGGGAAGGCAAAGAAAAGAAAGAAAGAACAAAAAGAAAAATACCAAAAAGAAAGTGAATAAAGTAAAGAGTTAAAGGGATTCAAAGAAAAACAAGGGTGAAAGGCATGGAGTAAACAAAGGAGAAAATGAATATCATGACCAAGAAAGAGTGACGTCAAGTCTCTCTAGTTCCCTCGAGGAAAAAGAAAATGACTCAAAGAGTCAACAAAGTATGAGCCACGAAGAGAAAATGGAGTGCTTAAGTATAGATGATATTCCAACAAATACTACCTTAGTCCAAAAGCCTTCATTACATCCCAAAAAAGCTCTACATAATTTCAAGTCGAGTGAGCTTACATTAGTGGTGATTTACATAAGGGGAAACATATGGTACTTAGAGCCGCACTCGTGACATTCTTTTGAGAGAGATGAGCAAACTTTTCACAATCCTTGAATTGAGTGTTACATTCTAAAGTGAGATATGCTAACGGAGAGTAGAAGAGGAGGAGTTTGGGATCCACAATGACCTACATGAAATAGAGAGCTTCCTTGATGAATAAAGTCAACTCTTGATGCTCTAGTGTCATATTAGAACTATTGTACTTAAAAAGTCAAATCCCTACATTGTTGATAATTCATAAGTGTTGTGGGTAATTGTTGGTTCCAATTGATGTGTGTTTGATTCGCCTTAGGCCAGCTGGAATAGCTCTTTTCTTGTGGAGGTGGGAATTACCTTATTTGCTTGAGGATAAGCAAAAGCTTAAGTTTGAGGGAGTTGATAAGAGGATTTTGACTACTTATTTGCACTCTTTTACTTTCGTTTTAGCTCAAAATTGCTTAAAGTTATAAAACTGATGAAATGTGCTTTCTTGCAGGAGTGTTGGAATATGAGTCAAATAGATGAAAATCAACTCAAGAAGGAGTAATATTAGACAAGGACCAAAACAAAGTTAAAAGGGCAAAATGCGGACCACACAATATTGAGTGAGGCCACAGAACATGAGGAAGCCTTTGACAAAATTTCTTTGCAAAGTGCATACCGCACAATTATTATGCGGCCGCAGAAGATGAGGTTCAGAGAGATGGATTATGGGGTCATAAAGAAGTGCGGACCACACCATTATTGTATGGCTGCAGAATCAAAAGTGCGGCTGCACTCAGAAATATGCGGCCCACAGAAGTCGTGCATGTCAAAGCTAAAACTCGAGAGTACAGCCGCACTCAAAAATGTGCGGACCGCGGAATTTGAAGAAGTGCGGTCGCAACCCAGAATTGTGTGGCCGCAAAATTCTATCCTGTCAAGCTAGTGTCAAAGTGCGGACCGCACACGTAATTATGCGGCCATAGAATCTCCGCAGGGGCAATTTTGTCTGATAATTTTAGCTAGGTATAAATAGATCTTTTTGTCATTTTTAGGTCAAGTTTGAACTCTAGAAAATAGATAGTCGTTTTTCTTTACTGNTATGCGGCCGCAGAAGATGAGGTTCAGAGAGATGGATTATGGGGTCATAAAGAAGTGCGGACCACACCATTATTGTATGGCTGCAGAATCAAAAGTGCGGCCGCACTCGGAAATATGCGGCCCACAGAAGTCGTGCATGTCAAAGCTAAAACTCGAGAGTACAGCCGCACTCAGAAATGTGCGGACCGCGGAATTTGAAGAAGTGCGGTCGCAACCCAGAATTGTGTGGCCGCAGAATTCTATCCTGTCAAGCTAGTGTCAAAGTGCGGACCGCACACGTAATTATGCGGCCATAGAATCTCCGCAGGGGCAATTTTGTCTGATAATTTTAGCTAGGTATAAATAGATCTTTTTGTCATTTTTAGGTCAAGTTTGAACTCTAGAAAATAGATAGCCGTTTTTCTTTACTGGTTTGGGAAACTTTGTAATAGTTTATCATTTTAACATTAGATTTTCTTCCATTAATCATCTATTATGAGTTTTATCTTAGTTTCTTCTTTAATTTCTTCATTTTCTATGAGTAGCTAAACCCTTAGCTATGGTTGTGAACAAACCCTAGTATGGGTACTTAATGGGTGATTGATTTAGGGGTTATTTATGATTCGGTATATCATATTTAGCCTAGTTCTTGCTTGAATTTGAGAATTGATGGTTGCAAATATTGGTTCATGTCTAATTGACTTAATCTCTACTTGAGAAAAAGAGACTAAGTCTAGGAAAACTTGGCTAACAAAAAATTGAGGTGAACTCGAGAAATTGTTAGCCCCAATTAAAGGGTCAAATATAGAGATAGTAAGACCCGACTTGAGCATCTATCACTTGTTTTATGAAATACATATTTGGACTTGAGAAAGCCAAATTGGGAAAAATCACTTAAACTACCGAGAGGTATAGAGTGAGTAATCGTGTGAGATTGCTATATTGTATCTCGACCAACCCAGCATGCCCTAACGCTCTCAATCCGTTAGGTAACCAACTAGGAGGAAGTTACAACCCTAGATCTTTTATAACCTGAAAAACAACAATACCAAAAACATTGTCCCTTTGCTTTACAATTACAAGCATTAGCATAAAAATTAGAAGTAGAAAAGAAACAACTGAATACCTGGAAGTGCAATCTTGGGCACATCATATACTTAGACTAGGTATATACCTAATCCAACATAAAGTTGTCTGTGGAATTGACCCTGACTCACGTTGGTTATTTATAATTGCATCGACCGCCTCACAATCCAAATTAGTGGTGTGAGTTTGGGCGACATCACCTCGCCCTATTCGAACCAACCTACTGGAGACCCGCACCGTCTACCATACAAAGCCTCATACCGCACCATCTGAATGCTTGACTGATAACTATTGTTATAGGCAAACTCCGTAAGTGGGAAGAACTGATCCCAAGTACTACCAAAATCAATCACACACTCACAAAGCATATCCTCCAATATCTGAATAGTGCGTTCGGACAGTCCATACGTCTGAGGGTGAAATAATGTACTCAACTCCAAATGAGTACCCAACTCACATTGTACGGCTCTCAAGAACTGTGATGTAAGCTACATACCTCGGTCAAATATGATGGATACCAGTATGCCATGAAGCTTGACAATCTCGCGGATGTAATCCTGAGCCAGCTACTTCGAAGAGTAAGTAGTAACCATAGGAATGAAATGAGATGACTTGGTCAATCAATCAACAATCACCCAAACTACATCGAACTTCCTCTAAGTCCGTGAGAGCCCAACAACAAAATCCATAGTGATCCGCTCCTATATCCACTTTGGAACCTCCATCTTCTGAAGCAACCCACCCGGTCGTTGATGCTCATACTTGATCTGCTAACAATTTAGGCAATGAGTTACATATTCCACTATGTCCTTCTTCATCTGTCTCCACTAATAGTGCTACCTCAAATCCTGATACATCTCCACGGCACCTGGATGAATGAAGTACCGCGAACTGTGAGCCTCCTCGAGGATCAACTCAAGGAAACTATCTACATTAGGCACACATAGCCTGCCCTGCATCTGTAATACACCATCATCTCCAATAATGAATTCCTTGGCATCACTGTGCTGAAGCGTGTCCTCAAGGACAAGCAGATGGGGGTTATCATACTGACACTCCCTGATGCGATCATAAAGCGAAGCCCGAGAAACCACACACGCCAAAACTCTACTCAGCCCCGAGACATCCAATCTGACAAACTGGTTGGCCAACGCCTGAACATCCAAGGCTAAAGGCCTCTCTGCTACTAGTAGGTATGCTAAACTGTGCAAACTCTCCACCTTTAGACTCAAGGCATCGGCCACCACATTGGCCTTATCGGGATGATAGAGAATGGTGATATCATAATCCTTAAGCAACTCCAACCATCTCCGCTGCTACATGTTAAGATCCTTCTATTTAAACAGATGTTGTAGACTCTGGTGATCGGTGTAAACCTCACAAGGAACACCATATAAATAGTGCCGACAGACCTTCAAGGAATGAACAATAGCTGCTAACTTGAGGTCATAGATAGGATAATTCTTCTCATGAACCTTCACATGTCTAGACACGTAGTCAATCACCCTACCATCCTGCATCAACACTGCACCAAGACCAATGCGCGACATATCACAATACACCGTATAGGACCCCGATCTAGTAGGCAACACTAACACTGGGGCCATAGTCAAAGCAGTCTTGAGCTTTTGAAAGCTCTCCTCACACTCCTCGGTCCACCTTAACGTAATATCCTTCTGGGTCAATCTGGTCATAGGTGATGTAATAGACGAGAAACCCTCCACAAATCGATGGAAATACCCCGCCAAGCCAAGAAAACTTCGGATCTCCGTACCTGAGGACGGTATGGGATAACTTTGCATTGCTTCAATCTTCTTCGGGTCTACCTTGATCCCCTCACTCGATACTACATGACCCAAAAATGCCACTGAAGCTAGCTAGAATTCACACTTCGAAAATTTTGCATATAATTTCTTCTCCCTCAAGGTCTGAAGCACAGTCCTCAGGTGCTGCTCATGATCCTCCCAACTCCGGGAGTACACCAGAATGTCGTCAATGAACACAATGATGAAAGAGTCAAGATATAGCTGAAATACATTGTTCATCAAGTGCATAAATGATGCTGGGGCATTGGTCAGACCAAACGACATCACAAGGAACTCGTAATGACCATATCGATTCTTGAAAGCAGTCTTCGAGATATCTAGCTCCCAAATCCTCAACTGATGATAGCCTGAACACAAGTCGATCTTAGAGAACACTCTGGCACCCTAAAGCTGATCAAATAGGTCATCAATACGTGACAATGGATACATGTTCTTCACTATAGCCTTTGTTCAACTGGCAATAATCAATACATATTCGCATACAACCATCCTTATTCTTCACTAACAAGACAGGAGCACCCCACGACGACACACTAGGCCGAATGAAGCCCTTATCGATCGACTCTTATAATTGTTCCTTTAACTCCTTCAACTCTACTGGGCCATACGATAAGGTGGAATAGAAATGGGCCGAGTGCCTGGTAACAAATCAATTCCAAAGTCAATATCTCTGTCGGGCGACATGCCTGGAAGATCTACTGGAAATACATCTGTAAAATACCTCACTACCAGAACTGACTCAATAGTAGAAGTATAAACACTAACATCTCACACATAGGCCAGATACGCATCACACCCCTTCTCAACCATTCGTTGAGCTTTAAGAAATGAAACAATCCTGCTAGGAACATCATCCAAGGTATCTCTCCACTCTAGTCACGGTATACCTGGCATAGCCAACGTCACTGTATTGGAATGACAATCAAGGATAGCGTGATACGGCGACAACCAGTCCATTCCCAAAATAACATCGAAATCCACCATACTGAGCAATAATAAATTGGCTTTGGTCTCAAAACCACTAAGAACAATCAAACACGACCTATGCACACGCTCAATAACAATGGAATCACTCACATATATAGATACATAAATAGGTAAACTCAGAGAATCAAGGGATACACCAAAATACGAAGCAAAATAAGATAACACATAGGAATAAGTGGAGCCTGGATAAAATAAAACTGATGCATCTTTATGACAGACCGTAACAGTACCTGTGATAATAGAATCTGATGCAACTGCCTCTGTCCTAGCAGGAAGGGCGTAATATCTGGCATGGCCTCCCCCTCTAGGGCGACCTCTACATATCTGACCTCCACCTCTAGCTGGCTGTGCAGGTGGGGTGGTAGCTGGTGTTGTAATCATAGCCTAAGGACCCGGTAGAGCACGCGGTGCTTGAGAAATCTATTGAGGTGCACCCCTCCTAAATCTAGGGCAATCCCTTACCAAATGACGAGTGTCGCCACAGTCAAAACAAGCTATCTGAGGATGTGGATGCTGCGACTGGCTCGGGCCTGATCGACTAGACTGACCACTGAAAGCACCTCGGTACACTAGACACTGGCGGTCCATAATAAAGATCCTGAGGCCTAGTAGTGGCCAGAGCATCGTTGGCGGCTGGAAGTGCTGAATGAATAGGGCGACCCATATAACCTCTGTCCTGATGAGTTGTAGCTGGGGCACGAATACCACTATAAGTGACGGACTCTCGAGACCTCTTAGCCTCTCTCTCCTCTCTATCCCGAGTCAGCATACCCTCCAACCTATTAGTAATCCCTACTACTTTGTTGGTACGTAATATCAATCTCCAACTCGCAGGCCATGCAAAATTTGATACTGGGGTTGAGCCCTTCAATGAACTGATGAACTCACTCTCAAACAGTAGCGACCAGGGCTAGTGTATGCTTGTCCAAATCACTGAATCAGACCGCATACTCTGACATGGTCATAGCACCCTGGCGCAAATGCTCAAACTTCGCGTGCCAAGCATCTCTGAGACTCTTGGGAACATACTCCCTCAGGAACATATCTGAGAACTGATTCCAGGTGAGTGATGCTGCCTCAGTCGGACTATCCAACTCGTATGCACGCTACCACTGGTAGGCCGCTCCTCTAAGCTGAAATGTAGTGAAAGAAACCTCACTAGTCTCCCCAACACCCACAGTACGGAGGATACGACAGCACTCCTCAAGAAAACCTTGGGCATCCTCTGATGCCAAGACACTGAAAGTAGGTGGGTTGTACTTCTTGTACCTCTCGAGCTTGAGCTGCTCTTCCTCAGAAGCTACTGCCCTGACCTTAGGCTGAACTGGAGCTACTGACTGTATTAGTGTGATCTCTAGATCTTGGTCTACCTGAACCTGCTGCTCTGGGGTACCGGCGACGGGAGTCTATGCTCCTCCCCCAGCTTGAGATGTGGCAGGAGCAAGAGGTATCAACACTACCTGATCCATGGTGTTGAACATGCTCAAAAACTGGGCTAGAGTCTCCTGGAGAGCTGGTGCAGTAACAGGCATCTCGGGTGCCTATCCTCAAACTAGAGCTACTGGTGGCTCTTTTGTAGTAGCTCGTGCGGGTGCTCTGGTTGCACCACGTGGAAGTCCTCGGCCTCTACCCTGGCCCCGGCCTCTCACAACTCTAGTAGGGGCGTGGGTGTCTGATCGTCTGATCCAGCTGTACGTGTTCTCACCATCCGTGAGAGTATAGAAAGACTGAACTTTAGAGTCCAAAGTCACAATCTCGCATGATAAGGAATCAAAGAAAGTGAAACTTTTCCTAACAGTTCCATAGCCTCCTGAAGACAAGTACATACATCTCTGTACTGATCCGCGAGACTCTACTAAACCTGCTTGTGACTCATAACACCTATGAACCTAGTGCTCTGATACTAACTTTGGCACGACCCTATTTTTCCCTCTGTAGGACGTCGTGATGGCACCTAGTCTCTACGACTAGGTAAGCCTACAAATTTGCAGAATCAATAAATAATGAACTGAACTCCAATAGAAATACTAAGTGTCTCTATGCATCAAGTCTAAGGAGAATCATGGAAATAACATAATAAGGATAGAGAGGGACTCAGAGATCTGCGGACGCTGGCAAATATACCTTGAAGTCTCCACGTATGGTCCAACTCACTAGTATCTAGTCTGGTGGGAAGAACCATGATCTGCACAAAAAGATGTGCAGAGTGTAGTAGGAGTATGCCACAATGGTACCTAGCAAGTGCCAAGCCTAACCTCGGTAGAGTTGTGACGAGGTTAGGTCAGGGTCCTACTGGTTTAAAAGAAAAGTAAGGCAGAAAATATAATAATATTATGAAATGACTGAGAATTTAAATAATAAGAAGTTGCAGAAAATATCAGCACAATAAAATGAGGTACACAACAGGGGCACTCCCGAGGTACCACCTCGTAGTCCCAATTTTAAAGATGCAGTACAGGGGGATCTCCCAAGGAACCACCTCGTAGTCCCAAAGTAAATATGCAGTACAAGGGATCTCCCGAGTAAACGCCTCGTAGTCCCAAAGTAAATATGCAGTATTGGGGGATCTCCCGAGAAACCGCCTCGTAGTCCCAAAGTAAATATGCATTATAGGGGATCCCCCGAGGAACCACCTCGTAGTCCCAAAGTAAATATGCAGCAGGTAATCAAAGGAAAACTAAAATTTTCAGCAAGAAGCTTACAGTTAAAGATTTAGAGTTCGTTTGGACATAAGAAAATTTTCCATTTTTTCCAAACAAAATTCACTTTTTTTTAAATCAACGTTTGTTCATAAAATTTCCAATTTTCACTTGAAGATGCATTTTGAAAATTTTCAATAATTTGAAAAACTCTAAAAGGCTGATTTTCAAAATTTTCACTGAAATCACTCACAAAACTTCAAAAACAACCCAACATTATATTTATGTCCAAACACAACTCTAAATTTCAAATACCATTTTCACTTGAAATTTGTTTCCTATTATTTTGGAATTTTACAATTCTTATTTCCAAACACCCACTTAATTCAAATCAAGGAAAGCAAGTAATTGAACTAAGCATATTGTATAACTAGCAAGTAAGAGTTAAGGCACGAAGACGTGCGATGCTAGACTAAACATGATCACTACATATGCTAAGGCAACTCAGTTAATGTATTTTAAAAGAAGACTACTCGGCTAATGTATTTTAAAAGATGACAAATTAGCAAGAAATGAATTTTCCATAATCTGCCCGTGTACGCACTCGTCACCTCGTACGTACGACGCTCACATATCACAAATTGTTAAAATAGTACCAAATCCTAAGGGGATTTCTCCCACACAAGGTTAGACAGGTCACTTACCTCAAATGTCGCTCAATCAATCGGTAAGAATGCCTTTCCCTCGATTTTCCGACTCCGAATGGCCCAAATCTAGCCAAAAGCAATTTCATAACATGAATACAATTACAAGAAACTAATTTAAATCATAAATCAACGACTTTAGCAAGGAATCGAACAATCGCCCCCAAAAGTCGACCTAGGCCACGTCTCGGAATCGAGTAAAAGTCACAAAATACAAACACACATTCAACAACGATTTCAACCATACTAAAATTACCAAAATCCGACACCAAGTCGCTTCTCCAAAACCCCAAATTACACTCTCCAAATCCCTAGCCTCAAACTCCCACATTCAACCTTAAACACACATAATCTAGGTGAAAAAATCAACGGGGAAACAAGATTATTGATCAAAAATAAGAACAAGGGACTTACCTAAAAAAATCCCTCGAAAATGCTCTCAAAATTCGCCAAACCCGAGCTCAAATGTCCAACAAATTATAAAAATCTCGAGCCTTTGAATTAATAGAATCTGCCCACGCTTTCTGCTTTTGCGGACCAAATTCCGCTCCTGCGGTGAAGTGTCTGCATCTGTGGAGTTCACTTAAATCCCAAGGTTCCGCACCTGCGCGCAAATCTCCGCATCTACGGATGTGCTTTTGCGGTCTCTCGTCCGCTTCAGTGGAAGCTTCCCTAAGCACTTGCCCGCTTCTGCGATCGATCCTCCGCAGAAGCGACTCCGCTTTTGCGGCCCTCTCACCGCACCTGCGAACACTGGCCAATTCCCTTAGCCCCGCACATGCGCCCCATTGCNCTATGAACCTAGTGCTCTGATACTAACTTTGGCACGACCCTATTTTTCCCTCTGTAGGACGTCGTGATGGCACCTAGTCTCTACGACTAGGTAAGCCTACAAATTTGCAGAATCAATAAATAATGAACTGAACTCCAATAGAAATACTAAGTGTCTCTATGCATCAAGTCTAAGGAGAATCATGGAAATAACATAATAAGGATAGAGAGGGACTCAGAGATCTGCGGACGCTGGCAAATATACCTTGAAGTCTCCACGTATGGTCCAACTCACTAGTATCTAGTCTGGTGGGAAGAACCATGATCTGCACAAAAAGATGTGCAGAGTGTAGTAGGAGTATGCCACAATGGTACCTAGCAAGTGCCAAGCCTAACCTCGGTAGAGTTGTGACGAGGTTAGGTCAGGGTCCTACTGGTTTAAAAGAAAAGTAAGGCAGAAAATATAATAATATTATGAAATGACTGAGAATTTAAATAATAAGAAGTTGCAGAAAATATCAGCACAATAAAATGAGGTACACAACAGGGGCACTCCCGAGGTACCACCTCGTAGTCCCAATTTTAAAGATGCAGTACAGGGGGATCTCCCAAGGAACCACCTCGTAGTCCCAAAGTAAATATGCAGTACAAGGGATCTCCCGAGTAAACGCCTCGTAGTCCCAAAGTAAATATGCAGTATTGGGGGATCTCCCGAGAAACCGCCTCGTAGTCCCAAAGTAAATATGCATTATAGGGGATCCCCCGAGGAACCACCTCGTAGTCCCAAAGTAAATATGCAGCAGGTAATCAAAGGAAAACTAAAATTTTCAGCAAGAAGCTTACAGTTAAAGATTTAGAGTTCGTTTGGACATAAGAAAATTTTCCATTTTTTCCAAACAAAATTCACTTTTTTTTAAATCAACGTTTGTTCATAAAATTTCCAATTTTCACTTGAAGATGCATTTTGAAAATTTTCAATAATTTGAAAAACTCTAAAAGGCTGATTTTCAAAATTTTCACTGAAATCACTCACAAAACTTCAAAAACAACCCAACATTATATTTATGTCCAAACACAACTCTAAATTTCAAATACCATTTTCACTTGAAATTTGTTTCCTATTATTTTGGAATTTTACAATTCTTATTTCCAAACACCCACTTAATTCAAATCAAGGAAAGCAAGTAATTGAACTAAGCATATTGTATAACTAGCAAGTAAGAGTTAAGGCACGAAGACGTGCGATGCTAGACTAAACATGATCACTACATATGCTAAGGCAACTCAGTTAATGTATTTTAAAAGAAGACTACTCGGCTAATGTATTTTAAAAGATGACAAATTAGCAAGAAATGAATTTTCCATAATCTGCCCGTGTACGCACTCGTCACCTCGTACGTACGACGCTCACATATCACAAATTGTTAAAATAGTACCAAATCCTAAGGGGATTTCTCCCACACAAGGTTAGACAGGTCACTTACCTCAAATGTCGCTCAATCAATCGGTAAGAATGCCTTTCCCTCGATTTTCCGACTCCGAATGGCCCAAATCTAGCCAAAAGCAATTTCATAACATGAATACAATTACAAGAAACTAATTTAAATCATAAATCAACGACTTTAGCAAGGAATCGAACAATCGCCCCCAAAAGTCGACCTAGGCCACGTCTCGGAATCGAGTAAAAGTCACAAAATACAAACACACATTCAACAACGATTTCAACCATACTAAAATTACCAAAATCCGACACCAAGTCGCTTCTCCAAAACCCCAAATTACACTCTCCAAATCCCTAGCCTCAAACTCCCACATTCAACCTTAA
>AWOL01S0063946.1:0-13150 GCA_000715115.1 Nicotiana otophora
GGGTTCCCAGTTTCCATGCTCGATGAATTTATCAGCTTTTGTCTATCCACCTACAAAAGACAGGCTTTTAGTTATTTATTTTGTGCATTCATTTCATAAAATAAAGTTAATTTAAATAACATATTAATTATTATACATATAAATACTTTTGATATGTTTCTAAGATCGCCTTCTAGCGGCCAGGAAAATACAATCCAAATTGCAGTATTATGACTTCAAATCCCGTAGTTTCTTGGGGGGAAGATCAGTTTTATGGCTAATTAAAAATATTCTTTTAGTTATATGTGGCTTTTTTCATGGAAAATCAAAAAAGTATAACACAAGAAATCATTAAATAAAACACATTAAATCTCTATAGGATCATTTTCTCCTATTCAAATTATAACTAGTCATTGAATAAACATGACTATTATGTTCAAGTGGACCAGAGTTACTATGTGCTTAACTGTGACACCTAAAAATGGATAATTCAACATGGTGTTTATCTTAGCAATATGGCAATGCACAGATTTCAGAAGTTCCTTATGGGCTATTCAGATGAGTTGTTGATCCAAGTCCACGAAAGGCGGAATACCTAAAAACCTCTCTAAACTTGACGCGAATTATTAGTTACACCCCTAAATTGTTCGTGATCTTAATTATCCCTCAAAACTTGGCCTTTTGAGAGTCATTACCTCTCTGGACGCTGATGTGGCAAAGAGTGTGGCTGCACTTTCCTTTAAGCACGTGAGAGTAAAGAAAAATTTAAAAATCAGATTACAAGTAGGTTATTTTTTACCTTTTAGTTGTATATAGTCATATATAATGATTTATTTGTTACAACTATGTATTTCTTCTTGCTTCATCTTGACATATAATGTGAACTTTACTATAACTTTTATTCTTTTTAATTTTTTCTATAGATATAATGTCTATTTGTTCAAACTCCATTTTTTAGGCCAAATTTGTAAAAGTTTAGTTGGAACTCCATAATTTTAGCCAAATAGAAAACTTTTAGCAAAAATAATAGAGTACTAGTTGTGTAATTTCTGTTATTTATTTTCTTTAGATATAATACCTATTTATTTTAATTGTGTATTTTTATTTTCGAGTCAAAAAAGTAAAAACAAAATGGCTGCAACTCCATTATTTTTTACCAAATAAAAAGGTATAGCCAAAATAATGAACTTGCAATTGTACACTCTTTTTATTTCTTCTTTTGATGCAATGACTATTTATTTCAACTGTGTAGTTTTACTTTTTCCGCTAATATCTGCTAAAAAATAATATTTTTAGAGCTCCATAATTTAGAGCTATATAAAACATTATAGTCAAAATAATAAAAATCAAACTATGTATTTTTATATCTTTTTAGATGCCTTGACTATTTAATTCAAATGTATAAATCTTTATTTTCAGGTCAAATTCAAAAACAATAACTAAAACTTTATTATTTTTAGCCAAATAAAAAATATTAGTGTCACGACCCAATTCCATTACAGGCCATGATGGCGCCCAATACAGCCAACACTGATCAATTACGGATTTTCATTTTTAAATAAATTAATAAGTAGTTAAGAAAAATCCAGAAGGTTACAATTTTAACATAAATAAGTGGAAGCAACGATTACAAAATGAAATCATGTAAGCCAAAACCAAAGTCACAAGTCTACTAGTGTGTGCCAAGACCTGGTGTCACAAGTATGTAGGCAATCTAGTAGAATATACAAAATAAATGCTAGCCTTCTGTCTGAAAGGAAATAGACAGAAAATAAAGCATAAGAGAGACTTCAGCTGCTGCAGAACGGCTCAAAAGGGCAGCTCACCGGGAAGTCTCGAGCGGGGAAATCAATCTACGCACTGGACTGGTGGTCAGATGTGCCTGCCTCAAATCCTGTACAATCAAGTACAGAAGTTTAGCGTGAGTACATAAAAAAATATGTACCCAGCAAGTATCTAGTCTAACCTCGAAGAAGTAATGACGAGGGGTCAACTTCGACACCTACTAGGGCCAACAATATAGTAATGTGTGATTCTAAATAAGTACGATATACATAATTAACAATAAACTTAGAACAAGAAATAACTGAACAGTTCTTCCGTCATATTTAAGAACCCAAACCACTTCCTTTATTTAAAACAAATGACCTCTAAAACGGTAGATTTATACTAAGTATACAAAGACTTCCAGTCCTTTTATCACACACAAATTCTACCGAGGACGTTCGGCCCGATCCAACATAAAAATATAAATTGTGCACTGTCGAGGGTCGAACGACGCGAACCATAGATGAATCTATTAACCTACCAAGGCGAACAGCCCGCTCCCATGATAGTAGTGAAAATAGTCAACCGCTCGCGGAATATACTTGCGACGCGGTTACATATAAATATAACATAGTGTTCCTCAATTCTTTTCAAAATAATAATTTACTTGAAACCTTTGAAATTCTAAAAGAAAAATCTTCAATTTAGTTATTATCCAATACAATCAACATATATGACCAGTTAACGGTGTCCACAAAGCATGGTGTAAGCCTAAAACTACCCGGACATAACAGGAATAGTAGTTACATACGGACTCTTGTCACTTCGTGCGTACGTAGCTCCCACAAATAATCACATATTAATTAAATTCACCTATGTGGAAATTTCCCTCTCACAAGGTTAGAAAAGAGACTTACCTCGTCTTAAGCCTACTACCCAATTCAAGAACGCGCTCAAACCTCCAAATTTGACGCCAAAAGACTCGAAGCCTATCAAACATTACATAAACTAATCAATCTATGCTCAAAAGTTCATAATTCCACCCCTTTAAGTGATTTCCCAACCTAAATTGTAAGATTCCTAAAATTCATCCTCGGGCCCACATGCTCGGATTCCAGAAATGTTTAAAGAAAGTTGTTACCCGTGACCTAAGGAACATAAATATATGATTATCACTAAGTTTTATGGTCAACTTCGTGGTAAAAATTTCATTCTTGTCAAATCCTAGGTTTTTCATCTAACCCATGATTTCTACTAATTTTCATGTTGAAATCTACTCAAAATCTATGTATTGAACTCACGATAGGTAGAAATTACTTACCTCTAAAAGCTAGGTGGAAATCCCTCCCAAAAAGCTCCAATAATTGCCCAAAGAGTGAGAGAAAATGAGTGAAAATGGCTTAAGTCCCGTATCAATTGAACCTCACTGCCCCTGCGATTTTCACACCTGCGGATTCGCTTATGCGGAATTGGCTGGGCCGACTGGGGCCGCATATGCGAAAGGGCTCCCGCTTCTGCGTGGAAAGAGCCGCATTTGTGGAACCTGGATGGCCATCCTTGGATCGCATCTGTGGGGGCTTGGCTCGCACCTGCGGCTGGCTAACCGCAAGTGCGGTTATGACAGAACTAGGGAGCTTCAACTGTTGCTTCAGCTCCCGAAATGGTTCGAGCCTCGTCCGATCGACACTCGGGGCCCCTAGGCCCCGCCCGAACATACCAACAAGTTTGGAACCATAAAATGGACTCGCTCGAACTCTCGAAATGCCCAAAATAACTTTAAAACTAAGAATCAAACCCTAAAACCAATTGAATCAAACTTAAGAACTTCAAGTTCTTCCAATTCCTCCGAATGCACCGAATCATGCTTAGACTACTCGGAATTACACTAAATTTTGCGTGTAAGTCTTAAATGATATTACGGAACTATTTTCAGTCCCGTAATTCCATTCGGACCTCGATAACACCAGAAACTGCGCCAAACCAAATTTAAAGAACTTCAAAGTTCTTTAAGAACCAACTTTCACTATTGGGCGCCAAAACGCTCACGGTTCATCCAGAACCCGATCCGAACATACGTTCAAGTCCAAAATCACCATACAAACCTATTGCAGCCGTCAAATCCCAATTCTGAGGTCGTTTACTCAAAATGTTGACTGAAGTCAAGCTTGGCCTTTTAAGCCAGCCTTAGGAACCAAGTGTTCCGATTTCAACCCAAATTCTTCAAAATCTCGAACCAACCATCCCCGCAAGTCATAAATCAGTAAAATCAAGTACGGGAAGTCTTATTTAGGGAAATAGGATTCTAGTAAGTAAAACAATTGGTCGGGTCGTTACATTTTCCACCGCTTAAACAAATGTTCGTCCTCGAACGGGTTTAGATTCATACTTGAAGTGCTGAATAAGTGTGGATATCTGATCCGCATGTCCTCCTCGGACTCCCAGGTTGCCTTCTCGACTAGTTGCCCCCCCCACTGAACCTTTACCTCGGAAATCCTCTTGGATCTCAACTGGCAATCCTGTCTAGCAACAATGGCAACTGGCTCCTCCTCATAACCCAAGCTCTCATCTAGCTAAATAGTGCTGAAGTCTAACACATGTGACAGGTCGACATGATACCTCCGGAGCATAGACACGTAAAAAACTGGATGAACTCCTGATAGGCTGGGAGGTAAAGCAAGCTCATAAGCAACCTCCCCAACTCGCCTCAACACCTCAAATGGGCCTATAAACCTTGGGCTCAACTTGCCCTTCTTTTCGAATCTCATAATGCCCTTCATCGGCGAGATTTTCAAGAGATCCTTCTCGCCGACCATAAATGATACATCGCGCGGTTTCTTATCCGTATAACTCTTATGTCTGGACTGTGCAGTGCAAAGTCGCTCCTGAATCCACTTTACCTTTTCCAAGGCATCTTTCACCAAATCTGTACCATATAACTTAGCCTCGCCGGGCTCAAACCACCCGATGGGAGAACGACATCGCCAACCATATAAGGCCTCAAATGGAGCAATCTCGATGCTGGACTGGTAATTGTTGTTGTAAGCAAACTCAGCCAACGGCAAGAACTGATCCCACTGTCCCCCAAAGTCAATCACACATGCTCTTTGCATGTCCTCCAGTATCTGAACTGTCCGCTCTGACTGCCCATCGGTCTGTGGGTGGAATGCTGTGCTGAGCTCTACACGGGTCCCCAACTCACTTTGTACGGCTCGCTAGGAATATGAAGTGAATTGAGGGCCTCTATTTGATATGATGGAAACAGGCACACCGTGCAACCAAACTATCTCTCGAATATAAATCTGGGCCAACTTCTCTGAGGTATATGTAGTCACAACCAGAATGAAGTGTACCGACTTGGTCAATCTGTCGACAATGACCAAAACTACATCCAACTTCCGCAAGGTCCGCGGTAACCCAACCACGAAGTCCATGGTAATGCGCTCCCATTTCCACTCTGGTATAGTCATTTGCTAAAGTAGGTCACCTGGCCTCTGGTGTTCATGCTTGACTTGGTGGCAATTCAGACACCTATCCACATACTCAACTATATCTTTCTTCATCTGTCACCACCAATAGTGCTGTCTCAGGTCATGATACATCTTCGTAGCACCTGGATGAATAGAATACCGAGAACTGTGTGCCTCCTCTAGAATCCTCTCTCTCAAGCCATTGACATTAGGAATACATAGACGACTCTGGAGTCGCAGAACACCATCATCGCCAATAGAAACCTCCTTGGCACTACCCTGTAGTACCGTCTCTCTAAGAACTGCCAAATGTGGGTCATCAAACTGGCGAGCCTTGATCTACCCCAATAGTGAAGACTGGGCAACAACACATGCAAGAACCGGGCTGGGCTCTGAAATATCCAACCTCACAAGTCTGTTAGCCAAGGACTGAATGTCCAAAGCTAGTGGCCTCTCCTCCGCTGGAATAAATGCCAAGCTACCCATACTTTCCCTTCCTGCTTAAGGCATCCGCAACCATATTTGCCTTGCCCGGATGATAAAGAATGGTGATGTCGTAATCCTTCAGTAACTCGAGCCATCAACGCTGCCTCAAATTGAGATCCCTTTGCTTGAACAAATACTGTAAGCTGCGATGATCAGTATAAACCTCACATGACACCCTATACAGATAATGCCTCTATATCTTAAGAGCATGAACAATCACGGTTAACGCCAAATCATGCACAAGGTAATTCTTCTCATGAATCTTTAGCTAACGCGAAGCATAGGCAATAGCTCGCCCCTCCTGTATAAATACACAACCCAAGCCAAAGTGTGAAGCGTCACAATATATTGTATACATCCCCGAGCCGGAAGGCAACACTAGAACCAGTGATGTAGTCAAAGCTGTCTTGAGATTCTGGAAGCTCGCCTCACAATCATCGGACCAATGGAACAGAGCACCCTTTTGGGTCAATCTAGTCAGAGGTGCTGCAATGGATGAGAAACCCTGCACAAATCGGCGATAATAACCTGCCAACCCCATGAAACTCCATATCTCAGTCACCGAAGTGGGACAGGGCCAACTCTGAACTGCCTCAATCTTCTGGGGTCCACCTTAATACCCTCTCCTGATACAACATGCCTCAAGAATGCCACAGACTCTAGCCAAAACTCACACTTGGAGAACTTAGCATATAGCTCGTGTTCCCGCAATGTCTGAAGCACCACTCTCAAATGTTGCTCGTCTCCTCCTGGCTATGTGAGTAAATCAAGATGTCATCAATGAAGACAATAACAAAGGAATCAATATAAGGCCTAAACACTCTGTTCATCAAATCCATGAACGTCGTTGGGGCATTAGTCAAGCCTAAGGACATCACTAGAAACTCATAATGACCATATCTGGTATGGAAGGCAGTCTTCGGAATATCTGGGTCCCGAATCTTCAACTGATGGTACCCTAACCTCAAGTCAATTTTAGAGAACACCCTAGTGCCCTGCAACTGGTCAAACAAATCATCGGTACGCGGCAATGGGTATTTGTTCATGATGGTAACCTTGTTCAACTGGCGGTAATCAATTCACATCCGCATAGTCTCATCTTTCTTCTTTACAAATAACATTGGTGCACCCCAAGGTAATACACTTGGTCTCACAAACCCCTTTGCTAACAACTCCTCAAGCTGCTCCTTCAACTCATTTAATTTTTTCGGAGCCATACGGTACGGTGGGATAGATATAGGCTGGGTGCCTGGAGCCAAATTAATACAGAAATCAATATCACGATCTGGCGGCATGCCTGGAAGGTCAGAAGGTAACACATCGGCAAACTCCCGGACTACTGGAACTGAATCAATCGTCGGAGACTCTGCGGTGGTGTCCCGAACATAGGCTAAATAAGCCAAACAACCCTTCTCGACCATGTGTCGAGCCTTCAGAAAAGAGATAACCCGACTAGATGTATTGACAGACGAACCCTTCTACTCCAACCTAGGCAACTCCGACATCGTTAAAGTAACAGTCTTGGCATGGCAATCAAGAATGGCGTGATATGGAGATAACTAGTCCATGCCCAGGATGACCTCAAAGTTGGTCATATCAAGTAACAGAAAGTCTGCCCTAGTCTCGTAACCATAGAATGTGACCACACAGGACAGATAGATCCGATCTACAACCACAGAATCGCCCACACGAGTGGACACACAAATAGGAGTACCCAAGGACTCACGAGGAACATCCAGGAAATGAGCAAACATAGATGATACATATAAATAGGTAGATCCTGGATCAAATAACACCGAAGCATCCCTACCGCAGACAAAAATAATACCTGTGATCACAGCATCTAAGGCCACTGCATCTGGTCTGGCCGGAAAAGCATAGAATCTAGCTGGAGCGTCGGCTGGATGGCCTCCACCTGACTGAACAATAGCCGGCTGACCTCCCCCCATATGGCCTCCACCTCTAGCATGGCTCTGAAATAAGCACTGGAAGAACCCTGATGAACTGGTGGATGATAAGAACTCTCTAGCATAGCACTGAAATAGGGTCGCGCCGGAGCACCCCGACAGGCAGGTAGCCGGACCCCTACCCACCTGTCCCCACCTCTGGGCGGCCGGACGGCTGGTGCTGCAATCATGGGCTAATAACCCTGCTGTACTGCCTTGCACTGAAGTCTGGGACAAAATCTCTTCATGTGACCCGTATCCCCACACTCGTAACGACCTCTCGGTACCATAGACTGCTGCCCCGAAATCTGACCCTGATGGCCTGAATACCCACTAGAAGAACCCTGAATGGCTGGTGGGCGGTGCAAACTCTCTAGCATGGCTCTGAAATAAGCACTGGAAGAACCCTGATAAACTGGTGGGCGATAAGAACTCTCTAGTATAACACTGAAATAGGGTCGCGCCAGAGCACCCCGAGGAGGTGGTGGTGCTGAATATGGGGGCTTATTAGGCTGACCCCTCCCAAACTGACCTCTGCCCCTACCGGAGCACCTCTAAACTCTTCAGAGAAACGGGCCCTCTTGTCCTGCTGCATCTGCTCTCTACCCCTCTGGCGGTAGCCCTCAATCCTCCGAGCAATCTCCACTACTAGCTGATAACCAGTACCCATCTCAACCTCCCGGGCCATACTAGCTCGAATATTGGGGTGCAACCCTGCAACAAATCTACGCACTCTCTCTGCGTTGGTAGGAAGTATCATAAGTGCATGGCGAGACAACTCAGAGAACCTCGCCTCATAATCAGTCACTGACATCTGACCCTGCTCGAGCTGCTCGAACTGACCTTGCAACTCTTCTCTCTGAGAGGGTGGAATATACCTATCCAAGAAAAGCTGTGTAAACTGGTCCCAAGTCATGGGAGGAGAACCCGGTGGTCTTCCAAGAAGATAAGACTGCCACCATCTACGGGCCCTGCCCTCCAGCTGGAAAGTAGTGAAGTCCACCCCATGGGACTCCAATATACTCATATTGTGCAGTCTGTCCCTGCACCTGTCAATGAAGTCCTGAGGATCCTCGTGTCGCTCACCCCCAAATACCGGAGGGTGAAGCCTAGTCCATCTGTCCAAAAGCTTCTGCGGCTTGCCGGCCGCAGCTGGTCTAGGATCAGGCGCAGCTGCTGCTACTGGCTGGGCTCCGGCCACGGGTAGTGTACCCGAGGTCTGATATACTGCAGCTGCGTGCCCAGGAGCCTGAGCAGTAGGGGTCTGTGCTTCTCCTCCTGCCTGAGATGTGGCTGGGTCCACTGGAAATAAACCAGCCTGAGTCATGATGTCCATAAACCGCATCATACGATCCATGACCTCCTGAAAGCCCGGTGATGTCATGAAATCTACCGTGGCTGGCCCTATGGCAGGCACCTCGCCCTGCTCCTCAATAATGGGATCCTCCACTAGATCCGCTGGTGGTGCTACTGGGGCAGCTTTGGGATGCCCTCGTCCCCTACCTCGGGCCGGTGCCCTCGCCCGGCCTCCGCCTCGACCTCTAGCAACGGGGGGAGCAGCTCCTCCCGGGTCTGGAACGTCCTCCGTACGCTTCCTCACCATCTGTGAGAGAATAAAAGGAAGAAACTTAGTATACCATCAATTGCACGATATGAGATGAATAAAGAGTAGTTTCCTAACAACCTATAGCCTCTCGAAGATAAGTACAGACGTCTCTGCACCGATCCGCAATACTCTACTAGGCTTTCCCATGACTTGTGAGACCTACGTGAACCTAGCGTTCTAATACCATGTTATCACAACCCAATTTCATTACAGGCTGTGATGACTCCCAACACTGTTATTAGGCAAGCCAACACTGATCAATTAGTGATTCCCGTTTTTAAATAAATTAATAAGTAGTTAAGAAAAATCCATAAGGTTACAATTTTAACATAATAAGTGGAAGAAATGATTACAAATTGAAATTATGTAAGCCAAAACCAAAGTCACAAGTCTACTAGTGTGTGCCAAGACCTGGTATCACAAGTATGTGGGCAATCTAGTAGAATATACAAAACAAATACTAGCCTACTGTCTGAAAGGAAATAGACATAAAATAAAGCATAATAGAGACTCCAGCTGCTGCAGAACGGCTCAAAAGAGCAGCTCACCGGGAAGTCTCGAGCGGGGGAATCAATCTACGCGCCGGATAGTGGCCAGATGCGCCTGCATCAAATCCTGTACAATCAAGTACAGAAGTGTAGCATGAGTACATAAAAAAATATGTACCCAGTAAGTATCTAGTCTAACCTCGAAGAAGTAGTGACGAGGGGTCAACTTCGACACCTACTAGGGCCAACAATATAGTAATGTGTGATTCTAAATAAGCACAATATACATAACTATCAATAAACTCAGAACAAGAAATAACTGAACAGTTCTTCCATCATATTTAAGAACCCAAACCACTTCCTTTATTTAAAACAAATGACCTTTAAAACGGTAGATTTATACCAAGTATACAAAGACTTCCAGTCTTTTTATCACACACAAATTCTACCGAGGACGTTCGGTCCGATCCAACATAAAAATATAAATTGTGCACTACCGAGGGTCGAACGACGCGAACCATAGATACATCTATTAACCTGCCGAGGCGAACGACCCGCTCCCATGATAGTAGTAAAAATAGTCACCCGCTCGCGGAATATACTTGCGACGCGGTTATATATAAATATAACATAGTTTTCCTCAATTATTTTCAAAATAATAATTTACTTGAAACCTTTGAAATTCTAAAAGAAAAATCTTCAATTTAGTTCTTATCCAATACAATCAACATATATGATCAGTTAACGGTGTCCACAAAGCATGATGTAAGCCTAAAACTTTCCGAATGCGCCGAATCATGCTTAGACTACTCGGAGTGACACCAAATTTTGCGTGCAAGTCTTAAATGACATTGCAGAACTATTCCCGATCCCAGAATTCCATTCGGACCTCAATAACACCAAAACCCGCTCCAAACCAAATTTAAAGAATTTCAAAGTTCTTCAAAAACCAACTTTCACTATTGGGCGTCAAAACGCTCTCGGTCATCCAAAACCCGATCCGAACATACGCCCAAGTCCGAAATCATCATACGAATCTATTGGAACTGTCAAATCCCGATTCCGAGATCGTTTACTCAAAATATTGACCGAAGTCAAACTTGGCCTTTTAAACCAACCTTAAGGAACCAAGTATTCCGATTTCAACCCAAACTCTTCCAAATCCCGAACCAACCATCCCCGCAAGTCATAAATCAGTAAAAGCAAGTATGAAAAGTCTTATTTAGGGGAACGAGGTTCTAGCAAGTAAAATGATCGGTCGGGTCGTTACAATTAGCCTAAATAATGTAGTTCTAACTAAGTTTTATTATAAATATTATTAGAAAAAAATAGCTAATTGGTTAGAGTGCCTGCTTAGCTAGTGAAGGTCTTGAGTTAGAATCTGAACAAGAACATTTTATTTTTCTCTATTTCTGTATTTTGCCTTAGTTATATTCGTTGCGCGAACAAATACAGTCGATACATGTTGTATCCTTTGTATAGCCCCTATATAAAGTTGATACAAGTTGTATCTTTTGTATACACCCTATATTTCGCTTTAGTTATAGTTGATACATATTGTATTCGTTGTACGAATGAATACAATTATGTGAACAAATATAGTTAATACAACTTGTATTCGTTGCGCGAACAAATACAGTTGACACATGCTGTATTCGTTATGCGTTTGAAAACAAGAGATACAAGTTAGTAACAATTGAACAGTAGTTGCAAATGATAATTAGGCAAATTATAGTTATTAGGCTCTATACTATAGTGATTTATGAAAATTCATCTAATTTTTATAGTTAGGATTATTTCGCACCGACGTTTATGTTTATCTAATTCTTATCTTTCTTATGATTGTTGTGGCGGTACTAATATTGTCTCCCTTCCCTTTATCTAACATCTCCCTTTGCTTTGCATCTTTATTATGAATTCCATGGTATTGCTATTTTTTTTTTTATTTTTTTTTATTATTATTATTATTATTATTTTTTTAAGCCGAGGGTCTTTCGGAAACAGCCTCTCTACTCCTTCGGGGTAGGGGTAAGGTCTGCGTACATACTACCCTCCCCAGACCCCATTAATGGGATTCTACTGGGTTGTTGTTGTTGTTGTTGTTGTTGTAGGAATTAGTGGAAAAATAGTCTTTGAGCATAATTTTGGTACACAGGTCTTGCTGGATTGGCCAACTTACCTTGTTTACAAGTTTTGATGGGTGAGTAAAACTTATTTTGTGTACAAGTTATGACGAACGAGTATAACTCTAGTACAATTTGTTCATATATTCTTTTGGATTGCAAACTTGCATCTATTATTTGTAAGTTTTGTTAGACTCAGGGGCGGACCCATATATAGAGGTGAGGGGTCACTGGCACTCTATAGGCTCGGAAAAAATTATGTATATATTACTGTATATACGTCGAGGACCCCTATAATAATTTAATTGTGCCCCAAAAAATCAAAATGCCCGTTGGTTGCACTGGTTCTGCAGGTTGTTTAGTTCCATTCCTTCACTACTAGACTCAGGATCGACACCCAACACCATCATTACTTCACCACTTCTTTCTTTTTTCCTTTTTTAATAGTACAAAGAAGTCAGTTAGTTTAATTTTTTTCTTTTAAGATCTCTCCATCTAAGTACCAAAACTCAACTTCTCTTCACGATTAGTTCTTTGTATCTTCTACACAAAATACTCAAAAACTCTATGGGAGATACATCTTTCTAGACTTTGAAAAGTTAATAAAGAGACACAAAAATAATGATTAAAGAAATTACGAAAAGGGGATAAAATATTTCATTAACTAGTTTTATTAGTCAATAATCTTTATCACTAACCAATTTTTATTATTATTTTATTTAGAAAAAATAAAGATAACTAAAACCCTTCTCCCTTCAACGTTTCTTTCTTTTTTCCTTTTTTAATTGAGCGACAGTTAGTACTTCATATTTAGTAATCAACTTGGTTTATTTAATTTTTAATTCAAACATTAATTTAGTACTAGTACATAGAAGTCACTTAGTTTAATTTTTTTTTTAAAAATCTCTCCATCTAAGCTCCAAAACTCAACTTCTCTTCACGATTAGTTCTTTGTATCTTCTACACAAAATACTCAAAACTCTATTGGAGATACATTTTCTAGACTTTGAAAAATTAATAAAGAGACACAAAAATAATGATTAAAGATAGTAGGAAATGAGGATAAAATATTTTATTAACTAGTTTCATTAGTCAATAATCTTTATCTCTAATTAATTTTTATTATTATTTCATTTAGAAAAAATAAAGACAACGAAAACCTTCTCCCTTCAACGTTTACTTTGGCAAAGTAGCAAGTATTCGTTGACTCAAGGTAAGGCTGGCAAGTGGGCCGGGCCCGGTCCTAAGTGGGCTTCGCGGTCCGGTCCTAAGTGGGCCGGTCCTATGC
>AWOL01S0063946.1:19407-46328 GCA_000715115.1 Nicotiana otophora
GGTTGCGGAGGTGGCCGCCGTGATGGTGGTTACGGTGGTGGTGGCGGTTATGGAGGTGGCCGTCGTGAAGGTGGTTACGGTGGTGGCTCTGAAGGAAGCTGGAGGAGTTAAATTTTCCGTTGCCTTCAGATTTTTTGTTTGAAATTTAAGGTTCTAAGTTTTGTTGATGTTCCGTTATGGTTTACTGTTGTTCCTGTTACTGTCCTCGTTTTTGACCGCGAGATTGTTACCGTGATGTTACCTTTGTGGATCTGTATTTACGAAGTTCTCTGGAATGAAGTGAATTTAGATTTACAGTCTTCAATTGTATTTACCTTTGTTCTTTGAATTCCCGTCGCAAGCTTTTATCTGCCCAAATTCTATTTACATTAAATCGTACAACAAGAAAAAAGAAATACGAGTTACAGTGATTTCTTCAATTTTATTGTTTTACCATATATATATGTATATATATATATCTTCTTTTGGTTTAGTGTGTCTATATACAAGTCACCTGGAATGTAAGCTGAATCAGATCTACCTATTTTACCCAAATCTACAGTATATAAGCTTGTTTTGAAGTCTCTAAGTTAGGCTTCTAACTAATTAATTAAGATCAACGGCTTACTACCTAATGTGTGTACGTCTTTCTGAAGGTTAGGTAAAGAGAGATTTCACTGTGCCTTACTCTTGTCTTTGAAGTTAGACTAGCAATTTTTGAGTGAATTCAGGCTGATAGAAAGTTAATTTTAAGATGTAACGGTTCTAATGTAGAGGATATTGATGTAGAATCCCGTCAAACTCTGAAAAATAATACCTAGTATTAGTTTCTCTAGAAGTAACACCATGTGAATTATACAAGCAAAATAACAACTACATAAGCCCCGGTCTCAACACGAAGACTTTCCCAAGATTACCTTTTAGTTTCCAAGAGTTACATAGCCCCAATTTCAATTTTGTCTAACAAACATTTTTATTTTTTTTATTTTTTAGTACTTTAATTAAGAATATTATCGTGTATAACTCTATGCACTAGTTACCAAACTGAACAAATTGAAACCCAAAGAAAAATCGAACCATACTGAATTTAATTAGTTACGGTATTGATATTAACAAGGTGGGTTGCTCTGATGGTAAGCACCTTCCACTTCCAACCAAGAGGTTGTGAGTTCGAGTCACCCCAAGAGCAAGGTGGGGAGTTCTTGGAGGGAAGGATGCCGAGGGTCATTTGGAAACAGCCTCTCTACCCCAGGGTAGGGGTAAGGTCTGCGTACACACTACCCTCCCCAGACCCCACTAGTGGGATTATACTGGGTTGTTGTTGTTGTTGTTGTTGTTGTTGTTGTATTGATATTAACATTTTACGAAACCGAATACCAAAAATATCAAATCGAAATGTTCAAATATCGTACCGTAACGAACACCCCTAGTCATCCATATAAATCCATTATATACACAAATGTCTATTGGGTCATTCTTCATATCTTCTAGATCAACCACATCACAACGAATGTAGTGTGATGTAAACCAAGAGTTCACCAAACTGTATAGAAAATCAGGTTCTTTATCAGTTCCCACAATAAGCAACAGACTGTAAAACCAAACAGTATAGGGAATAAGGTTCTCTATTTGTTCCCATAGTAAATCGACAATAAATAAAGAACACGCAATATTTACGTGGAAAACTCCTTGCTCAAGGGATTAAAAACCACGACTTACCCTAGTAAGATTTCAACTCTACTAAACCGAGAAAACTTCAGATTACAACCTATTGCAATCTAGGAATTAAACTATTAATCCCTCACCTCTTACAATAACTCTATTGTAAGCCTTTGCGATAACTCTATTACAAAGCAACAAACCTTGACTAACTCTAGTCAAGAAACTAAACCAAACAATGGTTTGAATCTGTCCTACAAAGACACTTCTTGAAAGTAGTGTAATATTACAAATTAAGAACAAAATAACAAAGACTCAACAAAATAAGGACTTAAGATATCTTCAATCTTTGGATATGGTCCTTGAGGTTGTAACAACTTTGTTCTTGAAAGTTTGATAATATGTGTGTGTGAGGTCATCAAGGCTGATGCAATAAAGTATCCTTTAGTTTGTCCTTAGCAAGATACAGCTGTGCTGCTGCCAGACGGTACAATGCAACAATTTTTACAACTGTAAAGTTGACTGTACGACGACCAGGGGAACTGATCCCTATTTGTTCCCTCTGTTGTTCCCTTATTTGATTTCATTGAGAATCGAACCAAACACCTGACTAGTTATTCTGAACGCAAGGGAACTAATTGTATAAGGTGCCTTATATGGTTCTCTCATGAAATTTGTCAAATCATCAAAACCAAAGACACATAACTTATCAATTTTCCCATTTTTGATGATGAGAAACTTAGAATTGATATTCCCGTGAGAACCAGATCTCCACATTGTTCCCTTACGAATCAACCATATTCCCCCTAAGAAGTAGACCAAAGGAATTGATCACAATCGGTTCCTCGAGATTGTAGCATAACTTATCAATTTTCCCCTTTTTGATGATGACAAACTTAGAATTGATATTTTCTCGGAGAACCAAATCTCTTACATGTACTGATCACATCTGGTCCCTATTTGATTCCTCGAGAACGTTTGACAAATCATCAAAACCCGAAGGGAAAGGGTTAAATATACCCCTATACTTTGGTATATTGTTCACATTTACCATCCGTTATACTATTGGGTCACATCAACCTTACCGTTAGCCAAAATTTTTAAAAATACCCTCTATCTAGCGGAAAGCCACCAAATTAAAAAAAAAGACTTATTTTTTTAAAACCCATTAATACCCTCATTAAAACCCTTTTATTTACTGTACTTTTTTCTCATAAATTAGTCATCTCCTTCATAGTCACTTTGAACTCAAAAAGTGAAAGACATAAAAATATCGACAACCATATATTCATTTATAGATTTAGTCACAATTCTTTTAATATACTTATTGTATGTATATTATATTCTATCTTTTCCAATTTATTTTTTCTTCTTCTAGCTTTTCTCTTTATTTTTTCCACTATGTCGAACCGTACCGAGCATTCTCCATGATGTTCTTTCCACCATGACTTAAATGTTTATAGCATCTTATTAGATTGATAGTTTTGAAGTCTTAAGGCAACTACCGATGTATTTCTTCTTCCAATAGTGAGCCTTTGTTGATGAGTATTTACGTACCATGATTTTCTTATTCTACTTTAAGCATTTGGGCAACGAGTAATTATCGCCAAATCACGCCTTAAGAACTAAAGTTAAATTCTTAGTAACAATAATGAACAAAAGTTAGAAAATAATTGGAGGAGGTTCGATTTAATATCAAGCTACAGTCTAAGGAATTCATCAATAATGAAAGAAAGTACACCAACAAGTTGGAAAGTAACTTAACAATATAAGTACACTAACTTCATGCATTAACCAAACACAAGTATTGTTAAAGTATATATTAGTTGTTACCAACATACAAACTAACTAGCAAGTGTGCATTACATTAGACAAAGGGATACCATATTATAACCACACAAAAAATCGAAAGTGATAACATGACATCCTAATGCCACTATGAACAACTAAGAACCAAAAATATAAGTTTTTACTAATTCTACTGCCATCATCATTCTCAGTCTCTCTCTAAATGAATAAAATGTGTTAAGACGTCTCAGAAATCTAGGTTCCGTATTTTTATGTTGGGTTTCACAGATTGTGGGTTAATGTATTTTTTTAAATGATTAGTTTTTTAATTTGATGGCATTGGTGGATGGTATTTTCAAAAAGTTTGGCTAACAATAAGGGTAGATGTCACCCAATAGTATAACATAGAGTAGATGTGAACAATATACTAAAGTAGAAGGGCATATTTGACCCTTTTCCCAAACACAAAATAACGTAACTTATCAATTTCTCCCCTTTTTATGATTGATCGCGTCTAAATGTACACCTCAAAAGAGATATGAAACAGTCGTTTGCAGTTATAGAAACCAACTAAGAGTCGGGGTCGAGTCCACAGGGAGCTAAGATGGGAGTTAAGGGTATATATTTCAATGCGCGTGATTTGTCATGACCCGAAATTCCCACCTTCGGGACCGTGATGACGCCTAACATTTCACTTGCTAGGTAAACCAACGCTATAATAATATTAGCCATTTTAAAACTATTTTAAATTAATTAATAACAAAGAAACAAATGAGAAAATAAAGTATGAATTCAAGGGAATAATCCATAATAATAGTGATGTCTAAATACCATTCCAGAACTGGTGTCACAAGTGCACAAACTTCTAGAATAATATAAATAAAGGTATAAATAAAAATAAAGTTGTCTGAAAGAAATACACAACTATGATAAAGTGGAAGGGGACTTCCGAACTGCGAACGTCATGCAGCTATACCTCAAGTCTCCTGCGAATAGCTGAATCCGAGCAAGTCTACTGTGCGCCACTAGGATCAACTCCGATATCTGCACAAGGAGTGCAGAGTGTAGTGTGAGTATAACCGACCCCATGTACTCTGTAAGTGTCGCGCCTAACCTCGACGAAGTAGTGACGAGCCTAAGGCATTCGCTTACATTAACATGTACGCATTATTAATAATAATAATAATAGGAATAGAAGTAAGATAGGTAAATCATATAAAAAATTGAAGTCAATTCAGTAGTCATAATCCCTCAATTTATTTTCGTTGAGGCGTGCAACCCACTCCAACAATATAAACTTAAAATAAAATTCGTTGCGGCGTGCAACCCGCTTCAACAATATAAACTTAAAAATAAATCCGTTGCGGCATGCAACCCGCTCCAACAATATAATTAAACAACTCTTAAATGTAAAAATACTCCAATAAATACCACATTTAATAAGAAATTATTAGGCAACAAAGCNGTTGCGGCATGCAACCCGCTCCAACAATATAATTAAACAACTCTTAAATGTAAAAATACTCCAATAAATACCACATTTAATAAGAAATGATTAGGCAACAAAGCATACAATTATTATGATTTATTTAGGAAACAAGTAATGGCAAGTAGCAATTAATTATGGAAATTAAGGACGAAATAGGCATTTTAATAATTAGTATGCTAAATGTTAAGTAGCAATTAAGTCACATAAATCAAATAAGTATGTAGAAATTATAGCATTGATTCAAGGCATGATATTAAGCAAGGAATATGAGAGAAATAATTAATATAATAATTAATTCATGATTTAAAATGATTTATGATTTTTCAAGTAATTATGCAAATAATTAATTTGACGACATATAGGCACTCGACACCTCGCCTATACGTCATTACACATGAAATTCTCTTAACAAATAATTTAAGGGTTCTATTCCCTCAACTCAAGGTTAAGCACAACACTTACCTCGCTTCGCAATCAATTTCAAGATTCCAATACACATTTTCCTGCTGAATTCGTGTCAGAAAGCTTCAAATCTAATCACAAACAATTCAACATACTCAACGCGAATAGTAGGAACTAATTTTATATGAAATTATAAATTTTTCGGATTAAAATCCGAAATTTATTTTAAAAATAACAGTGGGACCCACATCTCGAATCCCAAAAAAACTCACTAAATCCGAACACCCATTCCGATACGAGTTCAACCATACAAAAGTTATCGAATTCCGATATCGGATTGCCTTTCAAATCCTCAATTAAAGTTTTTTGAAGATTTCTACCATTTTCAATCCAATCTTTACCCATTTGAACTCAAAAGTCTTCCCACAACCTTATTGGTACAAAATCATGTATAACTAATACTCTCACATGTAAGAATCATACTCACAATCACCCATCTTTACTCAAACTCGAAATTGAAGAATAGGGGTTAGGACCTTACCTCTTGGGTGGAGCTTTTGGGATAATTCCTTGTTGGATTTCAAAGCTTGAACAAGATTTTTGATGAACAAAGTATTTGAGCTTCTTCCTCTCTCTAAAACACTCTCACTTCTCTAAAATCATCAGATAATTATCCCAAAATAAGCCCCAAAGCTTATTTATTAAAATAGGGACGGGTTATGAAAATAGAAAAATGGACCCTCCGAACTCAGGTATGCGATCGCACAATGGACCGCACAATGGGTATGCGGGTCGCACAATGGACCCCAAAATCAATGCTGAAAACTGGGCTGCGTTGGACAGGTCTGCGACCCTTTTTGCGGTCGCACAATGTGTTTTGCGATCGCATAATGATTCTGCGGTCGCACATCTGACCGCACAATCACATATTTCTAGCCTTTGGTAATTTGGCCATAACATCTTGTAGGAGTATCCAAATAACGAACGGTTTGATGAGTTATAAACTAGACTCAAAGACCTTTCATTTGATAGGTTTTTAATCACATAACTCCTTATATATATTTAGACATGCTTGTCCAAAGTTCGGTCTTGTGCGTACTCATTTGGAACTTTAGTCTATTATGAAAATTTTCAACTTGACTTAGACTTAGGCCTTTTCTTAGACCACACATCACTTGTAATATGCCTCTTACACTTATTATTAGATCCAATTGATATTCATAATATTAATAGTTCTCAAATGAGAAGTATAGTCCGCCCCCAAACACATAACATAACTTATCTCTTCTTTCACCCATTTCAATTTCCCGAATTTTTACTAACTCCCAAAATTTTCAAATATTTCGCCAGAGTTTCCTTTGTAACTGGGCCTATCTACCTGCCATAAAATCCCAGAAACCAATCCTAACAACACATACATAATCCAATCAACGTAACGCAACATGAAAATAATATTAACAATGGCATCATAAGCAACATATTACTAGAAAAGGAATGCCATTAACATCAACTATTCAGGTGATACGCAACTTATAGCAGGTAAGCTCTCAACATCTTCATAGAACACATAAATGAATGTTTAAATTAAAGATGACATTTTTGGGTAATCACAATCTCCACCTCTAAAATAAACGTTCGTCCTCGAAGGGAATTAGAGAAGTACCTGAGCTAGTGAAAAGATATGGATATTTGCTCCGTATGTCCGACTCGGACTCCCAGGTAGCTGCCTCAATCGGCTGACCTCTCCATTGTACCTGAACTGAAGGATAACTCTTAGACCTCAACTGACTGACCTGCCGAGCTAGAATAGCTACTGGCTTCTCCTCATAAGTCAAATCTTTGTCCAATTGAACTGAGCTGAAGTCTAACACATGGGACAAATCACCATGATATTTTTGGAGCATGGATACATGGAATACCTAATGAACTGCTGATAAACTATGTGGTAGGTTACTTCACCTACAATTTCAAGAATTTCAAAGGGTCCGATATACCTACAGCTCAACTTGCCTTTCTTTCCGAATCTCATTACACCTTTCATAGGTGAAACTCGGAGAAATACTCTTTCTCATGCCATGAATGTAACATCACGAACCTTACGGTCGACATAACTCTTTTTCCTAGATTAAGCTGTGCGAAGTCGATCCTGAATAATCTTGACTTTATCCAAGGCATCTTGTACCAAATCGGTACCCAATAACCGAGCCTCTCCTGGTTCAAACTAGCCAACTGGTGAATGACATCGTCTCCCGTGTAATGCTTCATATGGATCCATCTGAATGCTCAACTAGTAGCTGTTATTATAGGTAAACTCCGCAAGTGGCAAGAACTGATCCCAAATACCTCTAAAGTCTATAACACAAGTGCGAAACATATCTTCCAATATTTGAAAAGTGCGCTCTGACTGTCCATCTGTTTGTGGATGAAATATTGTACTCAACTCAACCCACATGCCTAATTCACGCTGTACATCCCTCCAGAAGTGCGAGGTGAACTGTGTACCTCGATTAGAAATGATAGACACGGGCACACCGTGAAGGCGGACAATCTCGCAGATGTAAATCTCCACAAACCGCTCTGAACAATAGGTAATTGCTACTGGAATGAAATGTGCTAACTTGGTCACCCTGTCCACAATGACCCATAATACGTCAAACTTTCTCTAAGTTCATTGGACTCCAACAACAAAATCCATAGTGATACGCTCCCACTTCCACTCAGGAATTTCTAAATTCTGAAGCAAACCACCAGGTCTATGATGCTCGTACTTAACTTGATGACAATTCAGACACCGAGCTACATATGCAACTATATACTTTTTCATTCTCCTCCACCAATAATGTTGCCGTAAATCTTGATACATTTTGGCAGCACCGCACCCAGATGAATATAATATCGGGAACTGTGGGCCTCTTCAAGAATTAATTCACGAAGCCCATCCACAATAGGAACACAAATACGACCCTGCATCCGCAGAACTCCATCATCTCCCACATCAACCTGCTTGGCACCACCGTGCCACACCGTGTCCTTAAGGATAAGCAAATGAGGATCATCATACTGTCGCTCTCTGATGCGCTCATATAAAAAAGACCAAGTGACTATGCAGGATAGAACCCGACTGGATTCTGAAACATTTAACCTCATAAATTAATTGGCCAAAGTGTGAACATCTGCAGCTAACGGACTCTCACCAACCGGAATATATGCAAGGCTGCCCATACTCACAACCTTTCTACTCAAAGCATCGGCCACCACATTGGCCTTTCCGAGCTGATACAAAATAGTGATATCACAGTCCTTAAACAACTCCAACCATCTTCTCTACCTCAAATTGAGATCTTTTTGTTAGAACATATACTGTGCTACGATGATCAGTAAATACCTCACATGAGATACTGTAAAGGTAATGCCTCTAAATCTTCAGCGCATGAACAATGGCTGCCAATTCTAAGTGATGAACAAGATAATTCTTCTCGTGGACTTTCAACTGCTGCGATGCATATGCAATCACCCTGCCATCCTGCATCAATACTGCACCAAGCCCAACGCGAGATGCATCACAATACACCATATAAGATCCTGAACCTATGGGTAATACCAACACTGACGCAATAGTCAAAGTAGTCTTGAGCTTCTGAAAGCTCAACTCACACTCGTCTGACCATATGAATGGGACACCCTTCTGGGTCAATTTGGTTAGTGGGGATGTTATGGATGAAAATCCCTCCACAAACCGGCTATAATAACCATCCAAACCCAAGAAACTCCGGATATTTGTAACTGGAGTAGGTCTAGGCCAATTGTGAATTGCCTCAATCTTCTTAGGATCCACTGTTATGCCTTCAACCTATACTACATGCCCCAAAAGGGAAACCGAGTCTAATCAAAACTCATATTTCAAAAATTTGGCATACAACCGATTAATTTTCAAAGTCTGGAGCTGCTCATGCTCCTCTCGACTGCTGGAGTAAATCAGGATATTTCAATTAATACCATCACAAACAAATCTAAATAGGCTTGAATACTCGGTTCATCAAATCCATAAATGCCGCTAGGGCATTTGTCAGCTCAAATGACATCACTAGGAATTCGTAATGCCCATACCGAGTCCGAAAAGCTGTCTTAGGGACATCTGATGCCCTAATATTCAACTAATGGTAACCGGACCTCAAATCGATCTTTGAAACACCTTGGCACACTGAAGCAGATCGAATAAATTATCAATTTTTGGCAACGGATACTTGTTCTTGATAGTAGCCTTGTTCAATTGCCGATAGTCTATACACATTCACATTGAACCATTTTTCTTGTTTACAAATAACACTGGTGCACCCCAGGGTGATAATCTAGGTCTAATGAATCCCTGGTCAAGTAAGTCTTGTAACTGCTCCTTCAATTCCTTTAGTTTTGGTGGGGCCATATGATTTGATGGAAAAGAATTGGGCTGGGTGCCCGGAGCCAAATCAATAAAAAAGTCAACCAATCCATAACCAAGATGACATCAAAATCTACCATATCAAGAAGTAGAAGATCCACGCTAGTTTCAAGACTCCCAATAGGAACCACACACGAACGATAAACATGATATACAATGATAGAATCCCCCACCGGCATGGACACGTACATAAAAGCACTCAAAGAATCAAGAGGCACAACCAAATATGAAGCAAAGTAGGATGACACATAAGAATAAGTAGATGCTGGATCAAATAAAACTAAAGCATCTCTATGAAAAACTGGAACAATACCTGTTATCACGGCGTTGGATGACTCGGCCTCAGGTCTAGCAGGGAAAGCATAGAATCGGGGCTGGGCCCCACCACTTAGAGCTACATCTCTGGGACAACCTCTAACTGGTTGGCCTCCACCTTTAACAACCTGACCTCCACCTCTAGCTATCTGACCCCTGTCCCTAGCTGGCCGGGCGAGCGGTGGAGCAACCGGTGCCGGTATGATGGCACGAGAATCCTGCTGAGATCTGTTGCTCGACAACCTACGGCAATACCTCTTGATGTGACCAATGTTACCACACTCATAACACCCATCCTGTTGTTATGGCTGTTGAAGCTGAAGCTGGCCCGAATAGGCCGGATAACTGTTGTAGTGACTCTGGAGCGGTGGTGCACTGATAGGGGTTGGATGTGCACTAAATGTGAGCTGCCCAAAGTAAGGCATAATAGGACTATGACTTCCTGAAGCACCGTGAGACGCCTGAATTGCTGAATAAAATGGCATAGGATAATGACTCCTACGATAAGTACCCTTGCCTCTAGATGAGGCGCCTCTAAAATTACCGAAATGACGAGGCCTCTTATAAGACCCCTGCCCTCTCTTCCGTATAAGAACCGTCTCGATCCTCCTAGCAACATTAGCAGATGCATGAAAGGAAATCTCACTTTTGGTCTCCTTGGCCATCTGAAGCCTGATAGGGTGAGTGAGTCCATCAATAAACCTCCTCACTCTCTGCCCTTCAGTAGGAAGTAAAAGGAGAGAATGACGGGCTAGATCCACAAAACGGGTCTCATGCTGAGTGACAATCATTCTATCTTGTTTGAGGCACTCAAATTGCCTGCGGTAATCCTCTTCAATGTGATAGGGAGGAACTTCTCTAAAAATACTTGCGAGAATTTCTCCCAAGTCAGTGCAGGCGAACCAGCTGGTCTGGTCAATATATAATCTCTCCACCACCTCTTGGCGGAACCCGTCATATGAAATACTGCAAAATCAACCCCATTGGTCTCAACTATACCCATGTTCCGCAACACCTCATGGCAGCGGTCAAGATAATATTGTGGGTCCTCAGAAGATGTACCACTGAAGTGAACTGGGAAGAGCTTAGTAAACTTGTCCAACCTCAGTAAAGCCTCAGAAGACATGGCGGGCCTATCACCGGCTTGTGCCGCAACAACTAGCTAAACTACCCTAACTAGCGGGGATGCTGGAGCCTGATACTAGGGAGCTATCTGCTTCAGAGCAGGAGTAGTGGGAGTTTGTGCTCCTCCCACAGCCCGTGAGACGCTTGGTGCCACTGGAAATATACCATTATGGGCCACACCCTCCATTAGACTCACCAAACGGACTAGAGCGTGCTGAAGCACTGGAGTAGCTATGAATCCTTCCGAAACTTAAACTGGTCCAACCGGTACAGTATGAACTGGAACTTCCTCTTGAAGATCCACCCGAGGTTCTACAATGGGTGCTGCTGCTTGAGCTCTAGACTGAGCTCAACCTCTGCCTCTGCTTCGGCCTCTAGCGCGACCTCGACCTCGACCTTCACCCCTATTCATAGTTGCCACTAGAGGCTCTGACCTTTGTCCGTCGGTAGATGTATTACGCGTTCTCGCCATCTGCGATAGAATACGAATAGAATGGTTCAATGATCGATGACAGAATAAAATCGCACGATAAAATAAGAAAGAAATAAAATTGTTCCTAAACTTCATAGCCTCTAAGAGATAAGTACAGATGTCTCCATACCGATCCTTCAGACTCTACTAAGCTTGCTCATGACTCGTGATACCTATGTAACCTAGTGCCCTGATACCAACTTGTCATGACCCGAAATTCCCACCTTCGGGACCGTTATGGCGCCTAACATTTCACTTGCTAGGTAAGCCAACATTAGAATAATATTATCCATTTTAAAACTATTTTAAATTAATTAATAATAAAGAAACAAGTGCAGAAATAAAGTCTGAAATCAAGTGAATAATCCATAATAATAGCGATATCTAAATACCATCCCAGAACTGGTGTCATAAGTGCATGAGCTTCTAGAAAAATACAAATAAAAGTCTAAATAAAAATAAAGTTGTCTGAAAGAAATACACAACTATGATAAAATGGAAGGGGACTTCAGAACTGCGAACGCCATATAGCTATACCTCAAGTATCCTGCGAATAGCTGAATCCGAGCAAGTCTACTATGCGCCGCTAGGATGAACTCCGGTATCTGCACAAGGAGTGCAGAGTGTAGTATGAGTACATCCGACCCCATGTACTCTATAAGTGCCGAGCCTAACCTTGACGAAGTAGTGATGAGGCTAAGATAGGTTGCTTACATTAACCTGTACGCATTAATAATAATAATAACATGAATAGAATTAAAACCAGTAAATCATATCAAAATTTGAAGTCAATTCAGTAGTCATAATCCCTCAATTTATTTTCGTTGCGGCGTGCAACCCACTCCAACAATATAAACTTAAAATAAAATCCATTGCGGCGTGCAACCTGATCCAACAATATAATCTTTCAATTAAATTCTGTTGCGGCGTGCAACCCGCTCCAACAATATAAACTTAAAATAAAATCCATTGCGGCGTGCAACCTGATCCAACAATATAATCTTTCAATTAAATTCTGTTGCGGCGTGCAACCCGCTCCAACAATATAAACTTAAAAATAAATCCGCAGCAACGTGCAACCCGTTCCAATAATATAATTAAACAACTCTTAAATGTAAAAATAGTCCAATAAATACCACATTTAATAAGAAATTATTACGCAACAAAGCATACAATTATTATAATTTATTTAGAAAATAAGTAATGACAAGTAGCAATTAATTATGGAAATTAAGGATGAAATAGGCATTTTAATAATTAGTATGCTAAATGTCGAGTAGCAATTAAGTAACATAAATAAAATAAGCATGTAGCAATTATAGCATTGTTTCAAGGCATGATATTGAGCAAGAAATATGAGAGAAATAATTAATATATTAATTAATTCATGATTTAAAACGATTTATGATTTTTCAAGTAATTATGCAAACAACTAATTTGACGACGTATAGGCACTCGTCACCTCGCCTATACGTCATTACACATGAAATTCTCTTAACAAATAGTTCAAGGGTTCTATTCCCTCAAGTCAAGGTTAACAACGACACTTACCTCGTCTCGCAACCAATTTCAAGATTTCAATACACCTCTGCCTCGCGAATTCGTGTCCGAATTAAAATTTAAAATTTATTTTAAAAATTGACAGTGAGACCCACATCTTGAATCCAAAAAAAACTCACAAAATCCGAACACATATTCCGTTACGAGTTCAACCATACAAAAATTATCGAATTCCGACATCGGATTGCCTTTCAAATCCTCAATTAAAGGTTTTTGAAGATTTCTACCATTTTCAATCCAATCTTTACCCATTTAAAATCAACAATCTTCCCACAACCTTATTGGTACAAGCATGTATAACTAATACTCTCACATACAAGAATCATACTCACAATCACCCATATTTACCCAAACTCGAAATTGAAGAATAATGGGTTAGAACCTTACCTCTTGGGTGAAGATTTTGTGATAATTCCTTGTTAGATTTCAAAGCTTGAACAAGATTTTTGATGAACAAAGTACTTAAGCTTCTTACTCTCTCTAAAACACTCTCACTTCTCTCTAAAATCATCCGATAATTTCCCCAAAATAAGCCCCAAAGCTTATTTATCAAAATGGGGTCGGGTTATGAAAATAAAAAAATGGACCCTCCGAACTCAATGGGTATGCGGGTCACACAATGGACCGTAAAATCGATGCCGAAAACTGGGCTGCGCTGGACAGGTCTGCGACAATTTTTGCGGTCGCACAATATGTTTTGCGATCGCATAATGATTCTGCGGTCGCACTTCTGACCGCAAAATCACATATTTCCATCCTTTGTTAATTTCATCATAACATCTTGTAAGAGTGTCCAAATGACAAACGGTTTGAAGAGTTAAAAACTAGACTCGAAGACCTTTCATTTGATAAGCTTATAATCACATAACTCCTTATATATGTTTAGATATGCTTGTCCAAAATTGGGTCTTGTGCGTACTCATTTGGAACTTTAGTCTATTATGAAATTTTCCAACTTGACTTAAACTAGACCTCTCCTTAGACCCCACATCACTTATAATATTCCTCGTATACTTATTATTATATCCAATTGATATCCATAATATTAATAGTTCTCAAATGAGAAGTATAGTCCGCCCCCAAACACATAACATAACTTATCTCTTCTTTCACCCATTTTAATTTCCCGAATTTTTACTAACTCCCAAAATTTTCAAAAATTTCGCCAGAGTTTCCTTTGTAACTAGGCCAATCCACCTGTCAGAAAATCCCAGAAACCAATTCTAACAACACATACATAATCCAATCAATGTAACACAACATGAAAACAATACTAATGGTGGCATCATAAGCAATATATTCCTAGAAAAGGAACTCCATTAATATCAACTATTCACGTGATACGTAACTCATAGCAGGTAAGCTCTCAACATCTTCATAGAATACATAAATGAATGTTTAAATTAAAGATGATATTTTTGGGTCATCACAATTTCCACCTCTAAAACAAACGTTCATCGTCGAAGGGAATTAGAGAAGTACCTGAGCTGGTGAAATGATGTGGATATTTGCTCCGTATGTCCGACTCGGTCTCCCAGGTAGATGTGTCAATCGGCTGACCTCTCCATTGTACCCGAACTGAAGGATAACTCTTAGACCTCAACTGACAGACCTGCCGAGCTAGAATAGCTACCGACTCCTCCTCATAAGTCAAATCTTTGTCCAATTGAACTGAGCCGAAGTCTAACACATGGGACGGATCACCATGATATTTCTGGAGCATGGATACATGGAATATCGGATGAACTGCTGATAAACTAGGTGGCAGTGCAAGCCTGTATGCTATTTCACCTACCTTTTCAAGAATTTCAAAGGGTCCGATATACCTAGGGCTCAACTTGCTCTTCTTTCCGAATCCCATTACACATTTCATAGGTGAAACTCGGAGCAATACTCTTTCTTCTTCCATAATGCAACGTCACGAACCTTACGGTCGACATAACTCTTTTACCTAAACTGAGTTGTGCGAAGTTGATCTTGAATAATCTTGACCTTATACAAGGCACCCTGTACCAAATCGATACTCAACAACCGAGCCTCTCCTGGTTCAAACTAGCCAACTGGAGAACGACACCGTCTCCCGTATAATGCTTCATATAGAGCCATCTGAATGCTCGACTGGTAGCTGTTATTATAGGCAAACTCCGCAAGTGGCAAGAACTGATCCCAAGAACCTCCAAAGTCTATAACACAAGTGCGGCGCATATCTTCCAATATCTGAATAGTGCGCTCTGACTGTCTGTCTGTTTGTGGATGAAATGATGTACTCAACTCAACCCGCATGCGTAACTCACGCTGTACAGCCCTCCAGAAGTGCGAGGTGAACTGTGTACCTTGATCAGAAATGATAGACATAGGCACACCGTGAAAGCAGATAATCTCGCGGATGTAAATCTACGCTAACCGCTCTGAAGAATAGGTAACTGCTACTGGAATGAAATGTGCTGACTTGGTCAACCTGTCCACAATGACCCATACTGCGTCAAACTTTCTCTGAGTTCGTGGGAGTCCAACAACAAAATCCATAGTGATATGCTCCCACTTCCACTCAGGAATTTCTAACTTTTGAAGCAAATCACCCGGTCTCTGATGCTCGTACTTAACTTGATAACAATTCAGACATCGAGCTACTTATGCAACTATATCCTTTTTCATTACCCTCCACCAATAATGTTGCCGCAAATCTTGATACATTTTGGCGGCACCCGGATGAATAGAATACCTGGAACAATGGGCCTCTTCAAGAATTAATTCACGAAACCCATCCACATTAGGAACACACATATGACCCTGCATCCACAGAACTCCATCATCTCCCACATCAACCTGCTTGGCACCACCGTGCCACACCATGTCCTTAAGGATAAGTAAATGAGGATCATCATATTGTCTCTCTCTGATGCACTCATATGAAGAAGCCCGAGCGACTGTGTAGGCTAGAACCCGACTGGGTTCTCAAACATCTAACCTTACGAATTGATTGGCCAAAATCTGAATATCTGCAGGTAACAGCCTCTCACCAACCGGAATATACGGAAGGCTGCCCATACTCGTAACCTTTCTACTCAAAACATCGGCCACCACATTGGCCTTTTCGGGCTGATACAAAATAGTGATATCACAGTCCTTAAACTACTCCAACCATATTCTCTGCCTCAAATTGAGATCTTTTTATTTGAACAGATACTGTAGACTACGATGATAAGTAAATACCTCACACGAGATACCGTAAAGGTAATGCCTCCAAATCTTTAGCGCATGAACAATGGCTGCCAATTCTAAGTCATGAACAGGATAATTCTTCTCATGAATTTTCAATTGCCGAGACGCATATAAAATCACCCTGCCATCCTGCATCAATACTTCACCAAGCCAAAAGCAAGATGCATCACAATACACCGTATAAGATCATGAACCTATGGGTAATACCAACACTGGCGCCGTAGTCAAAGCAGTCTTGAGCTTCTGAAATCTCAACTCACACTCGTCTGACCATCTGAATAGGACACCCTTCTGGGTCAATTTGGTCAGTGAGGATGCTATGGATGAAAATTCCTCCACAAACCGGCTATAATAACCAGCCAAACCCAAGAAACTCCGGATATTTGTAACTGGAGTAGGTCTAGGCCAATTTTGAACTGCCTCAATCTTCTTAGGATCCACTTTTATGCCTTCAATCGATATTACATGCCCCAAAAAGGCAAATGAGTCTAACCAAAACTCACATTTCAAAAATTTGGCATACAACTAATTATTGTTTAAAGTCTAGAGTGCAATCCAAAGGTGCTGCTCATGCTCCTCTCGACTGCTGGAGTGAATCAAGATATCATCAATGAATACCACCACAAATGAATCCAAATAGGGCTTGAATACCCGGTTCATCAAATCCATAAATGTCGCTGGGGCATTTGTGAGCCCAAATAACATCACTAGGAATTCGTAATGCCCATACCCAGTCCGAAAAACTGTCTTAGGGACAAGCCCTAATATTTAACTAATGGTAACCAGATCTCAAATTGATCTTTAAAACACCTTGGCACCCCGAAGCTAATCGAATAATCATCAATTCTTGGCAACTGATACATGTTCTTGATAGTAGTCTTGTTCAACTGCCGATAGTCTATACATATTCACATTGAACTATCTTTCTTCTTTACAAATAACACTGGTGCACCCCAGGGTGATACGCTAGGCCTATTGAATCCCTGGTCAAGTAAGTCTTGTTACTTCTCCTTCAATAAATATAGTTTCGACAGGGCCATGCAATTTGGTAGAATAGATATGGGCTGGGTGCCCAAAGCCAAATCAATACAAAAGTCAATATCTCTGTCGGGTGGCATCCCCGGCAAATCTGCAGGAAATACATATCGAAATTCAAGGACGACTGGAACTGAGTCCATAGAAGGAACATCCGCACCGGGATCGTGAATATAAGCCAAATAGGCTAGATACCTCTTCTCGACTATACGCTGAGTCTTCATATAAGAAATAACCCTGCTAGTAGAATGACGAGAAGTTCCTTTCCACTCTAATCGGGGTAACCCCGACATGTCTAAGGTCACTGTTTTGGCGTGATATTTCAATATAGCATGATAAGGTGACAACCAATCCATACCCAAGATGACATCAAATTCTACCATATAAAGAAGTAGAAGATCAACGCTAGTTTCAAGACTCCTAATAGTAACCACACACGAACGATATACATGATCTACCGATTCCAATACACCTCTGCCTCATGAATTCATGTTCGAAAGCTTCAAATCTAATCACAAACAATTCAACATACTCAACACGAATCGTAGAAACTAATTCCATATGAAATTATATATTTTTCGGATTAAAATCTGAAATTTATTTTAAAAATCTACAATGGGACCCATATCTCGAATCCCAAAAAAACTCACAAAATCCGAACACGCGTTCCGATACAAGTTTAACCATATAAAAATTATCGAATTCCGACATCGGATTGCCTTGCAAATCCTCAATTAAAGTTTTTTGAAGATTTCTACCATTTTCAATCCAATATTTACCCATTTGAACTCAACAATATTCCCACAACCTTATTGGTACAAGCATGTATAACTAATACTCTCACATACAAGAATCATACTCACAATCACCCATATTTACCCAAACTCGAAATTGAAGAATAAGGGTTACAACTTTACCTCTTGGGTGAAGATTTTGTGATAATTTCTTATTGGATTTCAAAGCTTGAACAAGCTTTTTGATAAAAAAAAGCACTCGAGCTTCTTCCTCTCTCTAAAACACTCTCATTTCTCTCTAAAATCATCACATAATTGCCCTAAAATAAGCCCGTAGCCTATTTATCAAAATGGGGTCGGGGTATAAAAATAGGAAAATGGACCCTCCGAACTCAGGTATGTGGTCGTACAATGGATCACACAATAGGTATGTGGGTTGCACAATGGATCGCAAAATCTATGCCGAAAACTGGGCTGCGCTGGACAGGTCTGCGATCCTTTTTGTGGCCGCACAATGTGTTTTACGATCGCATAATGATTATGCGGTCTCACATCTGATAGCAGAATCACATATTTCCAGCCTTTGGTAATTTGGTCATAACATCTTGTAGGAGTATCCAAATGACGAACGGTTTGAAGAGTTAGAAACTAGACTCGAAGACCTTTCATTTGATAGGCTTATAATCAAATAAATCCTTATACATATTTAGGTATGGTTGTCTAAAATTGGGTCTTGTGCGTACTCATTTGGAACTTTAGTCTATTATGAAATTTTCCAACTTGACTTAGACTTAGGCCTCTCCTTAGACCCCACATCACTTATAATATGCCTCATACACTTATTATTATATCCAATTGATATTCATAATATTAATAGTTCTCAAATGAGAAGTATAGTCCACCTCCAAATACATAACATAACTTATCTCTTCTTTCACCCATTTCAATTTTCCGAATTTTGACTAACTCCAAAAATTTCCAAACCTTTCGCCAGAGTTTGCTTTGTAACTGGGCCTATACACCTGCTAGAGAATCCCAGAAACCAATCCTAACAACACATACATAATCCAATCAATGTAACACAACATGAAAACAATACTAACAGTGGCATCATAAGCAATATATTACTAGAAAAGGAATGCCATTAACCTCAACTATTCAGGTGATACGTAACTCATAGCAGGTAAGCTCTCAACATCTTCATAGAACACATAAATGAACGTTTAAATTAAATATGACATTTTTGGGTCATCATAATTTTCACCTCTAAAACAAACGTTCGTCGTCGAAGGGAATTTGAGAAGTACCTATGCTGGTGAAATAATGTGGATATTTGCTCCGTATGTCCAACTTGGAATCCCAGGTAGCTGCCTCAATCGGCTGACCTCTCCATTGTACCTGAATTGAAGGATAACTCTTAGACCTCAACTGACGGACCTGCTGAGCTAGAATAGCTACCGACTCCTCCTCATAAGTCAAATCTTTGTCCAATTGAAATAAGCTGAAGTCTAACACATGGGACGGATCACCGTGATATTTTCGGAGCATAGATACATGGAATACCGGATGAATTGCTGTTAAACTAGGTAGTAGATCAAGCACGTATGCTATTTCACCCACCTTTTCAAGAATTTCAAAGGGTACGATATACCTAGGGCTCAACTTGCCCTTCTTTCCGAATCTCATTACACCTTTCATAGGTGAAACTCAGAGCAATACTCTTTCTCCTACAATGAATGCAACGTCATGAACAATACGGTCGACATAACTCTTTTGCCTAGACTGAGTTGTGCGAAGTCGATCCTGAATAATCTTGACCTTATCCAAGGCATCCTGTACCAAATCAATACCCAACAACGGAGCCTCTCCTGGTTCAAACCAGCCAACTGGCGAACGACACCGTCTCCCGTATAACACTTCATATGGAGCCATCTAAAGGCTCAACTGGTAGATGTTACTATAGGCAAACTCTGCAAGTGGCAAGAACTGATCCCAAGAACCTCCAAAGTCTATAACACAAGTGCGAATCATATCTTCCAATATCTAAATAGTGCGCTCTGACTGTCCGTCTGTTTGTGGATGAAATGATGTACTCAACTCAACCCGCATGCCTAACTTACACTGTACAACCCTCCAGAAGTGCGAGGTGAACTGTGTACCTCGATCAGAAATGATAGATACGGGTACACCGTGAAGGCGGACAATCTCACGGATGTAAATCTTCGCTACCAGCTCTGAAGAATAGGTAACTACTACTGGAATGAAATGTGCTGACTTGGTCAACCTATCCACTATGACCCATACTGCGTCAAACTTTCTCTGAGTTCGTGGGAGTCCAAAAACAAAATCCATAGTGATACGCTCCCACTTCCGCTCAGGAATTTCTAACTTTTGAGGCAAACCACCGGGTCTCTGATGCTCGTACTTAACTTCATGACAATTCAGACACTGAGCTAGATATCTAACTATATCCCTTTTCATTCTCCTCCACTAATAATGTTGCCGCAAATCTTGATACATTTTGGCGGCACCCGAATTAATATAATACCGGGAACTGTGGGCTGTTCAAGAATTAGTTCACGAAGACCATCCACATTAGGAACACAAATACGACCCTGCATCCATAGAACTCCATCATCTCCCACATCAACCTGCTTGGAACCACCGTGCCACACCGTGTCCTTAAGGATAAGCAAATGAGGATCATCATACTGTCGATCTCTGATGCGCCCATATAAAGAAGACCGATCGACTGTGCAGGCTATAACCCGACTAGGTTCTTAACCATCTAACCTCACGAATAGATTGGCCAAAGTTTGAACATCTGCAACTAACGACCTCTCACCAACCGGAATATACGCAATGCTGCCCATACTTACGACCTTTCTACTCAAAGCATCGACCACCACATTGGCCTTTCCAGGGTAATACAAAATGGTAGTATCATAGTCCTTCAACAGCTCCAACCATCTTCTTTGCCTCAAATTGAGATCTCTTTGTTTGAACAGATACTATAGACTACGATGATCAGTAAATATCTCACACAAGATAGCGTAAAGTTAATGCCTCCAAATATTCAGCGCATGAACAATGGCTGCCAATTCTAAGTCATGAACAAGATAATTCTTCTCATGAACTTTCAACTGCCGCGACACTTATGCAATCACCCTGCCATCCTGCATCAATATTGCACCAAGCCCAACGCGAGATGTATCACAATACATCGTATAAGATCCTGAACCTGTGGGTAATACCAACACTGGCGCCGTAGTAAAAACAGTCTTGAGCTTCTTAAAGCTCAACTCACATTCGTCTGACCATCACACTCGTCTGACCATCTGAATGGGACACCCTTCTGGGTCAATTTATTCAGTGGGGATGCTATGGATGAAAATCCTTCCATAAACCAGCGATAATAACCAGCCAAACCCAAGAAACTCCGGATCTCTATAACTGAACTAGGTCTAGGCCAATTTTGAACTGCCTCAATCTTCTTAGGATCCACTTTTATGCCTTCAGCCGATACTACATGCCCCAAAAAGGCAACTGAGTCTAACCAAAACTTACATTTCGAAAATTTGGCATACAATTGATTATTTTTCAAAGTCTGGAGATTAATCCGAAGGTGCTGCTCATGCTCCTCTCGACTGCTGGAGTAAATCAAGATATCATCAATGAATACCACCACAAACGAATCCAAATAGGGGTAGCATACCCGGTTTATCAAATCCATAAATGTTGCTGGGGCATTTGTCAGCCCAAATGACATCACTAGGAATTCATAATGCCCATACCGAGTCCGAAAATCTATCTTAGGGACATCGGATGCCCTAATCTTCAACTGATGGTAACCAGATCTCAAATCGATATTTGAAACACCTTGGCACCCTGAAATTGATCGTATAAGTCATCAATTCTTGGCAACAGATACTTGTTCTTGATAATAGCCTTGTTCAACTGTTGATAACCTATACACATTCGCATTGAACCATCTTTCTTCTTTACAAATAACACTCGTGCACCCTAGGGTGATACGCTAGGTCTAATGAATCCCTGGTCAAGTAAGTCTTGTAACTGCTCCTTCAATTCCTTATGTTTCGGCGAGGACACACGATATGGTGGAATAGCAATGGGGTGGGTGCCCGTAGCCAAATCAATATAATAGTCAATGTCTATATCGGGTGGCATCCCCAGCAAATCTGCAGGAAATACATCTGGAAACTCACGAACGACTGGAACTGAGTCCATAGAAGGAACATTCGCACTGGGATTGCGAATATAAGCCAAATAGGCTAGACACCTCTTCTCGACCATACGCTGACCCTACTGGTAGAATGACCAGGAGTTCCTTTCCACTTTAATCGGGGTAACCCCGACATGGCTAAGCTCACTATTTTAGCGTGACAATCCGATATAGCATGATAAGGTGACAGCTAATCCATACCCAAGATGACATCAAAGTCTACCATATCAAGAAGTAGAAGATCCACGCTTGTTTCAAGACTCCCAATAGTAACCTCACACGAACGATAGACATGATCTACAGCGATAGAATCCAACACCCATGTGGACACGTGCATAGAAGCTCTCAAAGATTCAAGAGGCACAACCAAATATGAATCAAAGTAGGAGGACACATAGGAATAAATAGATTCTGGATCAAATAAAACTGAAGCATCTCTATGACAAATTGGAACAATACCTGTGATCACGGTGTTGGATGACTCGACCTTATGCATACCAGGGAAAGCTTAGAATCAGGGCTGTGCCCCACCACTCGAAGCTACATCTCTGGGAAGACCTCTAACTGGTTGGCCTCCACCTATAACAACCTGATCTCCACCTCTAGCTGTTTGACCCCAGCCCTAGCTGGCCGGGCGGGCGGTGGAGAAACCGATGCCGGTATGATAGCACGATAATCCTGTTGAGACCTGTTGCTCGACAACCTAGGGAAATACCTCCTGATGTGACCAATGTTCCCATACTCAGAACACCCATCATGTTGTTGTGGCTGCTGAAGCTGAAGCTGGACCGCATGGGTCGGATAACCACTGTAGTGACTCTGGAGCTGTGGTGCACTGATAGGAGCTGGATGTGCACTAAATGTCGGCTGCCCAGAGTAAGGCATAATAGGACTATGACTTCCAGAAGCACCGTGAGATGCCTGAAGTGCTGAATAAAATAGCCTGGGAGGATGACCCTTACCATAAGTACCCTTGACTCCAGATGAGGCGCCTCTGAAATTACCGAAATGATGAGGCCTCTTATCAGACCCCTGCCCTCTCTCCTGTGCAAGAACCGTCTCGATCGTCCTAGCAACATTAGCAACCGCTTGAAAGGAAATCTCATTTCTGTTCTCCTTGGCCATCTGAAGCCTGATAGGGTGAGTGAGTCCATCAATAAACCTCCTCACCCTCTCCCATTCAGTTGGAAGTAAAGAGAGAGCATGTCAGGTATTGGAATCGGTGACAATCATATTGCCCTGTTGGAGGCGCTCAAATTGCATGCGGTAATCCTCTCTCAATGTGATAGGGAGGAACTTCTCTAAACATAGTCATGAGAACTGCTCCCAAGTCAGTGCAGGTGACCCAGGTGGTCTAGTCAACATATGATCTCTCCACCACTACTTGGCGGAACCCGTCATCTGAAATAATACAAAATCGACCCCATTGGTCTTAACTATACCCATGTTCCGCAATACCTCATGGCAGCGGGCATGATAATCTTGTGGGTCCTCAGAAGGTGTACCACTAAAGTGAACTGGGATGAGCTTAGTAAACTTGTCCAACCTCAGTAAAGCCTCAGAAGACATGGCAGGCCTATCACCGGCCTATGCCGCAACAACTGGCTGAACCACCCAAACTAGCGGGGATGCTGGAGCCTAATACTGGGGAGCCACCTGCTCCGGAGCGGGAGTAATGGGATTTTGTGCTCCTCCCCCAGCCTGTGAGACGACTGGTGTCACTGAAAATGTACCATTCTGGGCCACACCCTCCATTAGGCTCACCAAATGGACTAGAGCGTCCTGAAGCACTGGAGTAGCTATGAATCCTTCCGGAACTTGAACTGGTCCAACCGGTACAGTCTGAACTGGAACCTCCTCCTGAAGATCCACCTGAGGTTCTACAATAGGTGCTGCTGCTCGAGCTCTAGACTAAGCTCTACCTCTACCTCTGCCTCTAGCACGACCTCAGCCTCGACCTTCACCCCTATTCATAGTTGCCACCGGGGGCTCTGACCATTGTCCGTCAGTAGATGTACTACTTTTTCTCGCCATATGCGATAGAATAAGAATAGAATAGTTCAATGATCGATGATATAATAAAATCGCACGACAAAATAAGAAAGAAGTGATATTGTTCCTAAACGTCATAGCCTCTAAGAGATTAGTACAGATGTCTCCGTACCGATCCTTCAGACTCTACTAAGCTTGCTCGTGACTCGTGAGACCTATGTAACCTAGTTCCCTGATACCAACTTGTCACGACCCGAAATTCCCACCTTCGGGACCTTGATGGCGCCTGAAATCAAGTGAATAATCGATAATAATACCGATATCTAAATACCATCCCAGAACTGGTGTCACAAGTACAAGAGCTTCTAGAATTATACAAATAAAGGTCTAAATGAAAATAAAGCTGTCTGAAAGAAATACACAGCTATGATAAAATGGAAGGGGACTTCAGAACTGCGAACGCCATGCAACTATACCTCAAGTATCCTGCGAATAGCCGAATCCGAATAAGTCTACTGTGCGCCGCTAGAATCAACTCCGGTATCTGCACAAGGAGTGCAGAGTATAGTATGAGTACAACTGACCCCGTGTACTCTGTAAAGGCCGAGCCTAACCTCGACGAAGTAGTGACGAGGCTATGGCATGCCGCTTACATTAACATGTACACATTAATAATAATAACATGAATATAAGTAAGACCGGTAAATCATATCAAAAATTGAAGTCAATTCAGTAGTCATAATCCCTCAATGTATTTCCGTTGCGGCGTGCAACGCGTTCCAATAATATAAACTTAAAATAAAATCCGTTGCGGCGTGCAACCCGATCCAATAATATAATCTTTTTATTAAATTCCGTTGCGGTGTGCAACCCGCTCCAACAATATAAACTTAAAAATAAATTTGTTGCGGCGTGCAACCCGCTCCAATAATATAATTAAACAACCCTTAAATTTAAAAATACTCCAATAAATACCACATTAAATTAGAAATTATTAGGCAACAAAGCATACAATTATTATGATCTATTTAGGAAACAAGTAATGACAAGTAGCAATTAATTGTAGACATTAAGGATGAAATAGGCATTTTAATAATTAGTATGCTAAATGTCAAGTAGCAATTAAGTCACATAAATCAAATAAGCATGTAGCAATTATAGCATTGATTCAAGGCATGATATTGATCAAGGAATAAGAGAGAAATAATTAATATAATAATTAATTCATGATTTAAAACGATTTATTATTTTTCAAGTAATTATTTAAATAATTCATTTGACGACGTATAGGCACTCGTCACCTCGCCTATACGTCATTACACATGAAATTCTCTTAACAAATAATTTATGGGTTCTATTCCCTCAAGTCAATGTTAACCACGACACTTACCTCGCCTTGCAACCAATTTCAAGATTCCGATACACCTTTGTCTTGCGAATTCGTGTCCGAAAGCTTCAAATCTAACCACAAACAATTCAACATACTCCACACAAATTGTAGGAACTATTTCCAAATAAAATTACAAATTTTCCTTTTAAAATCTGAAATTTATTTTAAAAATCGACAGTGGAACCCATATTTTGAATCCTTGAAAAACTCAAAAAATTTGAACACCCGTTCCTATACGAGTTCAACCATTTAAAAATTATCGAATTCCGATATCGGATTGCCTTTCAATCCTCAATAAATGTTTTTTTGAAAATCTATACCATTTTCAATCCAATCTTTATCCATTTGAACTCAACAATCTTCCCACAACCTTATTGATACAAGCATATATAACTAATACTCTCACATGTAAGAATGACACTCACAATCACCCATCGTTACCCAATCTCGAAATTGAAGAATATGGGTTAGAACCTTATCTCTTGGGTGAAGATTTTGTGATAATTCCTTGTTGGATTTCAAAGCTTGAACAAGATTTTTGATGAACAAAGTACTTGAGATTCTTCCTGTCTCTAAAATACTCACACTTCTCTCTAAAAGCATCAGATAATTATCCCAAAATAAGCCCCAAAGCCTATTTATCAAAATGAGGCCGGATTATGAAAATAGAAAAATGGACCTTCCGAACTCAGGTATGCGGTCGCACAATGGACCGCACAATGGGTATGCGGGTCGCACAATGGACCGCAAAATTGATGCCAAAATCTGGGCTGTGCTGGACAGGTCTGCGACCCTTTTTGCGGTCGCACAATGTGTTTTGTGATCGCATAATGATTCTGCGGTCGCACATCTGACCGCAGAATCACATATTTTCATCCTTTGGTAATTTGGTCATAACATCTTGTAGGAGTATCCAAATGACGAACGGTCTGAAGAGTTAGAAACTAGACTTGATGACCTTTTATTTGATAGGTTTATAATCACATAACTCCATATATATATATTTAGATATGTTTATCCAAATTTCGGTCTTATGCATACTCATTTGGAACTTTAGTCTATTATGAAATTTTCCAAC
>AWOL01S0063951.1:2527-18883 GCA_000715115.1 Nicotiana otophora
GCAGCTTTTCTGCCGGATAAATTTTCAGGGGTTAGTCGTCGGAGGGTGATCTACCTCGTGGTGGTGTTGGTTTTAGCACAACACCGACAGAAAGTGACTTTCACGTAAACAGGCCTTAGGTCACCGGAAAAATTACACGATGACTAAGTTCTTTCTTCCCGGTAAACGCTGGAATGACGCACAATAATATTTTCTCACTATTGCTCTGATACCATGTGAGAAAGCACGGGAGAAAATATATTATTGATATTAGATACTCAATATAATACAAGAGGTCATATTTATAGCTATAGTCTACAAAGTACATATTACTCCCATTCCAATGTGGGACTACACATAACTAACACAAACCAATTATGATCGGGGTTTTTTTCCAACACCAAACCAAATCAAACTGAACCATAGTCATATTTTTTTCCGATTTAACTCGGATTATCGGTTTGTTGCAGTTTATCGATTTCCTTTGTACACCCCTAACTAGGGGTATCAAATGGACAAGTTAGGTTGATTTTGGGCGGGTCAAAAGGGACTGAGTCAATAAATGGGCGGATCAATGATCCGTCCAAAAGTAACTTGGGCTTAGATTGACCGAGTCAAGTTGGGCTAAAATTTAGGTCATAGCCCAACCCGCTCAACTCCTATCAAACTTTAATTAATGCGTAAAATTTTCTTATGAATTGTTTAATTATCAAATAAGTCTCTTTTTCATTTGTTATAGTCATATATAACATATCAAACAAAATTATTTTTAATATATATTTTAGTAAAATTACTCATGAATCAGTTTGGACTAAAAATCAGTCTAACTTGAGATGGACTTCAAGATGAATTGAATTCAACAAATAAGCGGAATAAATGAGTTTGAACTTAAATTGCCGCTCCTAGCTATGACCTTGTTTACTACTATCGAGTTGCACACATCTACATTATTGGATCTATTATTAAATAATCACCCATAAAGATTCGTTAATGTATACCTACTTTATGGTAAGTTATGGTCCAACCGGCTTTAATCTCACAACTTGATTTTTTTTGTTTCTTTGTACTTCAATGATTAGGGCTGCTTCAGGCGGGGATGGAATCGAGGGAGGAGAGGAGACAATTGAAAAAAAACATTATGCACCCCTAATTTTTACACTCATTCTCGTATTATCCGTCGTATTTCTCTTTTAAACGTTCTTTCAAAAAATAATAATTAATAGATATTAATTATTTTATTCTTATTTATATTTTATTAGTAGTTGACAGTCATAATATTATTCCATTATTGAGGTATTTATAGTCTTTAAAAACAATTATTATTAAGGATAAAATCGAAAAAAAAATAATTAAGTTCGTCTTAAACTTCTAAAATATCAAATAATATGAGATAACTATTTTTAAAAATCAAGATAAATAATTTGAACAGAAGGAGTACTAATTAAACCATAAAGATGAGAATATATTTTAAGTAATCAATTATTAAATGAGAAAAATATATACATAAGACACATGTCATATGTTATATTGTGTGTAGACATCGAGTTTGAATACATTTCTTGGATAAATAATTGCCGCTTTTTGTTAAGTTTATGTTCTGTTAGTTTATTACGATTTTTCTTTTTTTGTCAAAAGCTTATTACGAATTATGATAAATAAGAGTAAACTATGAATTATGAGCATAAAGATCGGCCAGGTTTATAACTCCTACTAAACATTAATCTATTTTTTTCTGGGACTAAATTTAATTTGAAAACGTTTACTGTGAGTTAGTGGGCGAGCAACTGGGAATTGTCAAACTATAAAACGGATTGAAAGGATAAACACAGAGATGATATGAATTTTAATATTAATGGACACCCTCTTATCAAATAGAGATATTAACCAGTTTTAACTTCTAGGCCTAACAAAACAAAAAAGAAATCCTTTTCTTGATCTTTATGTTTCGTCCACATGGTATCTGTCTCCTCCCCAACTCATATAACCTATTTTATTTTATTTTATTATTAATTGAGAGGGGGTTTCTTGCTTTAGTAGGTGACATTATTAACCGGCAATTACTATTATTAGAGATGGAAAGTATCAAACTTGAAACTTAATCGCCTTCCACATGATTCATTCACTATGTATGAAGTTTCATTTTCTTGTTCTTTTTTGGGGGAGGGGGGAGGAGGATCATGATTAGATACTCAAATTCAAAAATAAGCATGTATATTTAAAAAATATAGCCGTTCTACAATCACCGCAAAAGCAAGGCAACATTTCTCTGTCAAGGAGTCTCCAACCTTTATCCCCGTTTTGGTCCCTAAAATAGAGATTTTTTTATTTTGGGGACAACTTACTCCAACCATTCCCTCATTTTTTTTCCAAAAGGGAATACTTTTTTTTATATTCTTCTCTCTCTTCTATATTATATATTATTATCTTTCATTTCAATTTTATTTTTTAATTTCCATTAAAAAAATTCCATCTTTTATTTTTATTAATTTGTAATTTCCATTAAAACAATTCCATACAATTTTAAATAATATAATTTGTAAGCAATTATTATAGATTAACTAATAATTCAAATAAAAGTGAAATCATTGTGATACAAGATTAATTAAATACATATTACATAACGATAAAATTCATTTGAAATACTACATAAATATTCAACTTCAACCTCTAGTATTCTCCCATAAATGATCTATTAATGTATTACGAAGTGCAAAATGAGNATAAATGAGTTTGAACTTAAATTGCCGCTCCCTGACCTTGTTTACTACCTCTTCCTATCGAGTTGCAGACATCTACATTATTGGATCTATTATTAAATAATCACCCATAAAGATTTGTTAATGTATACCTACTTTATGGTAAGTTATGGTCCAACCGGCTTTAATCTCACAACTTGATTTTTTTGTTTCTTTGTACTTCAATGATTGGGGCTGTTTCAAGAGGGGAGGGAATCGAGGGAGGAGGAGAGGAGACAAATTGAAAAAAAAAAAATTATGCACACCTAATTTTATACTAATTTTCATATTATCCGTCGTATTTCTTTTTTAAACGTTCCTTTCAAAAAATAATAATTAGTAGGTATTGATTATTTTATTCTTATTTATGTCTTATTGGTAGTTGACAGTCATAATATTATTTTATTATTGAAGTGTTTATAGTCTTTAAGAACAATTACTACTAAAGGTAAAATCGAAAAAAAAATTTAAGTTTGTCTTTAAACTTCTAAAATATTAAATAATATGAGATAACTATTTTTAAAAATTAAGATAAATAATTTGAACAGAAGGAGTACTAATTAAACCATAAAGATGAGAATATATTTTAAGTAATCAATTATTAAATGAGAAAAATATATACATAAGACACATGTCATATGTTATATTGTGTGTAGACATCGAGTTTGAATACATTTCTTGGATAAATAATTGCCGCTTTTTGTTAAGTTTATGTTCTGTTAGTTTATTACGATTTTTCTTTTTTTGTCAAAAGTTTATTACGAATTATGATAAATAAGAGTAAACTATGAATTATGAACATAAAGATCGGCCAGGTTTATAACTCCTACTAAACATTAATCTATTTTTTTCTGGGACTAAATTTAATTTGAAAACGTTTACTGTGAGTTAGTGGGCGAGCAACTGGGAATTGTCAAACTATAAAACGGATTGAAAGGATAAACACAGAGATGATATGAATTTTAATATTAATGGACACCCTCTTATCAAATAGAGATATTAACCAGTTTTAACTTCTAGGCCTAACAAAACAAAAAAGAAATCCTTTTCTTGATCTTTATGTTTCGTCCACATGGTATCTGTCTCCTCCCCAACTCATATAACCTATTTTATTTTATTTTTTTATTAATTGAGAGGGGGTTTCTTGCTTTAGTAGGTGACATTATTAACCGGCAATTACTATTATTAGAGATGGAAAGTATCAAACTTGAAACTTAATCGCCTTCCACATGATTCATTCACTATGTATGAAGTTTCATTTTCTTGTTCTTTTTTGGGGGGAGGGGGGAGGGGGATCATGATTAGATACTCAAATTCAAAAATAAGCATGTATATTTGAAAAATATAGCTGTTCTACAATCACTGCAAAAGCAAGGCAACATTTCTTTATCAGGGAGTCTCCAACCTTTATTCTCATTTTGGTCCTTAAAATAAAGATTTTTTTATTTTGGGAATAACTTACTCCAACTATTCCCTCATTTTTTTCCCAAAAGGGAATATTTTTTTTTATATTCTTCTCTCTCTTCTATATTATATACTATTATCTTTCATTTCAATTTTATTTTTTAATTTTCATTAAAAAAAATCCATCTTTTATTTTTATTAATTTGTAATTTTCATTAAAATAATTTCATAAAATTTTAAATAATATAATTTGTAAGCAATTATTATAGATTAACTAATAATTCAAATAAAAGTAAAATCATTGCGATACAAAATTAATTAAATACATATTACATAACGATAAAATTCATTCGAAATACTACATAAATATTCAACTTCAACCTCTAGTATTCTCCCATAAATGATCTATTAATGCATTACGAAGTGCAAAATGAGCATATTTGTCTTTAATTCTTCTATGTCGAGCTAAAATTTCTTGAAATCGTTGATTTTCATCTACTGCCATTTCTACTGTTGGAGGTGGACCTTCCAAATCATCTTGAATTGGTGCATTAAGATCACGCTCGTTCTCGATTATCATGGTGTGCAGTATAATACATGTAGTCATTATATCATGTAGCACTTCTTTTTACCAAAAACGTGACGGTCCTTCAGAGCAAGACATTGTGAGTAATTATTTTGTAGTTACATATACTTTATTTGTATATATTTACTTATTTTTTTTTATTTTTTTTAAACATTGCAACTTACACAAGCAAAAGCTTTATTTATGCAAGATCCAAACTTCAAAAATGATTTAAATTTGATCATGTGTGGGCTCTAATGAAGGATTTTGAGAAGTGTAACGATGACAATGTTGAAAGAAAAAAAAATAAGAAAGCAAAATGATGCTAATATATCATCGGACTCTGAGGCTCTTGCCCCTGATTCACCTTGTGTATCATCTCCTAACTTATCATTTTCAGTAAATTTAAATGAGGATGCTGCGGGTGATTCCACACCATCACAATGACCAAGTGGGATGAAGAAAGCAAAAATGAAGAGAAAAATCGACGATGGTTATATGAAGATAGTCGAATCACAAAAGAATCGAATTGTTGAGGCGATGAATAGTGCAACTGAGAGACAAAAAGAAACAAATGACATTGAAAGAGAAAAAATAAGACTAAAAGAATTGAAATATGATCGTAAAATTATGTCCATGGATGTGGATTCTGTTTTGGATCCAGTTCGTCGTGAATATTTTCGGCAAGAAGCCAAGAACAACAAATAATGTATAAAAGAAGTCAACAACCACAACAATCACAACCACAACAATCATCTGCCCCATTCACTCAGTACNCCGTGAATATTTCCGGCAAGATCAACAACAAATAATGTATAAAAGAAATCAACAACCACAACAATCATCTGTCCCATTCACTCAGTACTATAATAATTTTGGTGTACTTAAAAACGACATGTCTCACTACTAAATTATTATGTTATTTAACGTAGTTTCAATTTTAATGTATTTTAATTTAATGTATTTTTAATTTTAATGTATTTATAATTTTAATGTATTTTCAATTTTAATGTATTTTAATTTAATGTATTTTTAATTTTAATGTATTTTAATTTAATGTATTTTTAATTTTAATGTATTTCTAATTTTAATGTATTTCAATTTTAGCAACATCAAATATTTTATATTTGCACCTTTCATTTTTTATGATGGTTATATCTTTTTCATACAATTATAAATCATAATAAAATTAACTACCAATTTTACATAAAAAAACTTCTGGAGCATAGAAACATGGAATATTGGATGAACTCCTACTAGACTGGGAGGCAAGGCAAGCTCATTAGCAACCTCCCAAACACGTCACAACACCTCAAATGGGCCGATAAACCTCGGGCTCATATTACCCTTCTTTTCGAACCTCATAACACCCTTCATGGGTGACACCCGGAGTAAGACCCGCTCTCCAACTATGAATGCAACATCGCGATAATTAATTTTCAAAATTATACGTCAAAGTTAAGATAAAAAATTAATTAGGTAAATATATTATATAAACATAATTAAGTATATATAAAAAGATAAATTAAAAGATTAAATAATAAAAATAATAATATTTTAATGAGAAATAGTGAACGGGGAAATGAATAGTGTGTCCCCAAATTTGGGGAGACACTATTCACTCCCCATTTTGGAGACAAAAATGGGAAAGAGTTGGAGGAAATTTTCCCATTTTTATCCCCCAAAATGGAGAAATCATCATTTTAGGGACAAGGTTGGAGTTGCTCTTGATGAATCTAACTGAAATACCACATATTAATGCAAGTTTTTTAGTACCATTGCTGCAAAAGAAAGGTGCAACGTTTTTTCTTTTTTCATAAGATGGATCTAATTGAAGTATGACTCAATCGCTCAAATTGAAATATATTATCGTAGTACAATCGCTGTAAAATCTATCAATCTTTTTCTTGTGAATTGTGATCGAAGAGTTTCAGAGATAAAGAAAAAAGAAGAAAAAGTATATACTACTATTATTTAGTTTACCCTCTTAGAATTCGAGTTGATACAGGCATTTGTCGAATATAAAGTGTTCGATTTTTGTGTTCATTGGATGCACAAGAAATATCTTGTCACTAAAACCCTTTAATTTATAAAAGTTTGTAGCTAATTATAAATGATTAGAGTAAGGTAGTGCACAAATAACCCTTGAATTTTTAGTTAGGTAAACACTTTGATTTCGAGCAAAAGAAAAGAGGATTACCCTGGACTCTTGAATCTTGATACATATAGATATAGTCACCGTTAGGGGTGTACAAATGAAACCGACAAATCACACAAACCCGATAATCCGAGTCAAATCGAGAAAAAAACTCGATTATGGTTTGGTTTAATTTGGTTTGGTGTTGGAAAAAAGAATCCCGGCCATATTTGGTTTGGTTTGGTTTTAACTAAAAAAAGTCAAACCGAAACCAGACCAACCCGACATTATATGTATAGAAGTTTTAAATATATTTAATACATAAAAATATTTATGGTAGTGTAGTTTATAAATATTTCTTAAACTTTTTCATAGTTTTATCTTTTAACGTATTATTTCAAGTTTGGGCTTATAATTTTTGGATGCTCCAATAAGTTTTATAGTCCATAAATGTTAGTAACTCAAATAAATCCTAAACCAAAATCAAATAAATACTAATGCTAATAAAAGACATTCAATTCAATTGTACTATGAATGAAAATAGTGTTAGATATCTATTTTTTAATTTTTCCATTGTTTAAATAAAATGTATAACTTATTTTTCTTTTAGTGGTCAGTCATGTAAATAATAGTACTTATTAGTCATACTTTTAAATTATGTTTGTTTTCATTATGGCTTATTGATAATATTTATTTATGCGATTTTATTATCTTTATTGTTAAATATTTTAGTACAATGCCATGATTCATCTCATATTTATGTTATTTTATTGAAAAACACCTTATATAGTTCTCTCTTACTAGAATTAAAGAAATATTTGGAGCACTAATTTTACATTTTGTGCTATGAAGACTTTATGAAAAAAGACCCGAAAAAACCCGAAAACCTGAAAAATCCGAGAAAAATCTAGATTAAAAAACTCGACTTTTATTGGTTTGGTTTGATATTTAAATTTAATAACCTGATACAATTGGTTTGGTTTGATAATTAGAAAATCTGAACCAACCCGACTCATGTACACCCTTGGTCACCGTAACACTCCCATAAGGTGTTGGTTGAACACTGCAAAGTTTGTCGAATATTACTATTGGCGAAACTTTTCTTTTAATGCATTTTAGACATTTTCTAATTATAGAGTATAACTTACACTTTCGGCAAAAAGAAGAGCAATTTATGCAGCAAATTAGCAGCTGTAAGAGAGATTTTTTTCGCCCAAATTATTTGACTTAGCTAAAACTGTGGCTAGCTTATACAGTAGCCTTCCTTTCTTTTTGTAGGAACAATTAATAAATATTCAATAAGTGATCCTGGTTATGTATTCACTTTAAATGATGGTGCAGTGAGTTGGAAAAGTTCCAAACAAGCTACAGTAGTTGATTCAGTGACTGAAACAGAATATATAGCATCTAGTGAAGCGGCTAAGGAAACGGTATGGATGAAAAAGTTCTTAATTGAACTTGGTGTGGTTCCTTCAATAGAAGGCGCAGTTCCATTATTGTGTGACAATACTGGAGCCATTGCTCAAGCAAAAGAATCAAAATCACACCAAAAATCCAAACACGTTCTGCGAAGGTATCACTTGATAAGAGAGATCATTGAATGTGGAGACGTCGAGATTCAAAAGGTTGATGGAAAAGAAAATATTGCACACTCATTCACTAAAGCTCTTGGAGCAAAGAAGTTATGACAAGCACAAATAAAAATTGAGAATGAAATACAAAAGCATTTGGCTCCGGAACAAATAAAAGATTGTTAGGAATATATTATATATGCGCTAGATTCAATCTCACGTTAAAAACGGAATTAAATCAGGAAAGCATCGCTATTCTCTAAATGAGAAGCATCATATAATAAAGAATAGAAGATAAACATGTTGGATAAGTATCTCATGTAACACTAGTTGTATAGAATAAAGCTATTGGAGCGAAAGAGTACCGAGCCGCTTTCTTTGTCCTTTCATTATTATTATTATTATTAGTATTATTATTATTATTTTGTTTTCTTAATCATATGGAACCACCCAAAAATATTTTCTTAAAATCATTTGGCTTTTGAGTTTTAAGTCATATATATTGTGATAATGTAATTATTTTCTACTCTAGTAGATTGTCAGTTTTACTAGGTTATCCGTTACTCATATTTTACATGAACAATATATTATGATTACTTTAGAGGTCACTGTAAAAATGTTTTACTCCATGAATGAATAGAATCAGAGCTCAAAGGTGAAAGGCAATTCCCCTTCCCACCAACCAAAAGCTTTTCTTTCTTTCATTCTTTTTTCTCTTTGGCTTCTTTCGTTTTCTTCTTCACCACCGTACTTGTCATTTATTATCTGACTTTATCCTTCAACTTATTATTATTATTATTATTATTATTATTATGCCATGCACTTCACATGGTAGTTCCCCATTTTTTTCTGGGACAAAAAACAAAATTGACCAGTGGATCGAAATTATATATATATATTATTAATTATTATTTTCTAAATCAATTATAAATATAATTGTTTTTCACCGTGGTAGTTGCCTCTCAGACGAATTTTTTGTGTTTAACCAACTTCTCGCTCATTTCGCAGTTGCTTCCTATTTCTAATTTCTTTCTCTTTCCTATTCAATCTTCTCCTACAAGTAATTTACATATTCAACTATCTTATCTTTTCCGTATAAACAATTAAATAATGTACCTTTCCAATTGTCAAAAATATCCCTACTTTTCCTTACCTTTATAATACTGTTCTTTCTCCACTCTTTTCCATCCCATTTCTTACCTCAGTACTAAACAACCAAACATGGCGATTCATACTTCCACTCTCTCAATCTCCATACTCGTAATGTTCATGTTCTCCGCCGTAACATCATCGGCGGAGGACATGTCCATTATAAGCTACAACGAAAAACATCACACGAACGGCGAGTCAACGGTCTGGCAAACAGACGATGAAATCATGTCTTTGTATGAATCTTGGCTAGTTGAACATAAAAAAGTGTATAACGCCTTAGGAGAAAAGGACAAGCGGTTCCAGATCTTTAAGGACAACCTTAGATACATCGATGAACAGAACTCTGTGCCTGAAAAAAGTTACAAGCTGGGTTTGACTCAGTTTGCAGATTTGACCAACGAGGAGTACAAGTCCATCTACTTGGGTACTAAGCCCGATGGTCGTAGTAGGTTGTCGTATACCCAAAGTGACCGTTATGCCCCCAAGGTCGGAGATAGTTTGCCGGATTCCGTTGACTGGAGGAAGAAAGGTGTTCTTGCTGACGTCAAAAATCAAGGGCAATGTGGTATTTTCCTTTCGTACTCTGCCTTCTTCATCTCTGCACCTCTTACTTGTTTTTGTTTTCCTTTTTGTTAATACTTATTTTCTGTTTAACATTTGTCAATGCTTTCTTTACTGATGCTTTGATGGAAATTCGGAAAATTTAGTAGTTTGCTAGGGTAAGAGATTCAAATGATCACAGTGTCATAAGTTTTAACCTAAGATCAATGGCAAGTTCAGTTGACCCTTCATTATTGTTAATTTTAGCCAAGGTTAAGCATGTTTAATTTGCAAATTTTCTGATTGCTTTGTTGGTATTGCTGTTTATTGTTATTTAATTGCCTGCTTTTTACCTTTCGTGGGCATTTTTTCCTCTTTACCTTTGTATCTTTTGGGGTCTGTCAGAAAGTGTCTCTATACTTTATCTAGATGGGGTAAGGAGATTCCACACGATGGGATTTCGGTGGATTTGTTGTTGTTGTTGTTAAGTATGATTAATTAGGTTAGCAGGACTTTTGCTCCAATTTCCGCATCTAATTATGGCAATATAAGTAATGTTGTTTCCCTTGAACAAAACACTATGTTCATCAGTATGTATTTTTGTGCAATTGTTTTGGCAAATTATGCAGCCTTGATTGATTGGATTATCTTCCATTTTATGCATAAATAAATGCTGAAGAAATAATGATATTTTTATATTACGTAAAGCAACTAATGATTTTCGTCTTAATTGTGTTACAATTGAGAAATGAAATAGGGAGTTGCTGGGCTTTCTCAGCAGTTGCTTCAATTGAAGCAGTAAACAAGATAGTGACAGGTAATCTGATCTCGTTATCTGAACAAGAGCTGGTAGATTGTGATACCGCCGATAACCAAGGCTGCCAAGGGGGTCTAATGGACGATGCCTTTAAATTCGTCATTCAAAATGGAGGAATAGACACTGAAGAAGACTACCCCTACAAAGCCAAAGATGGAAAATGCGATCAAGCAAGGGTCAGTATGGTGTTCTCTGTCTTAAAAGGGATTATTGGAAATGAACTAAATACAAGTTATGACTATTAATATTTTGTTTGAAACAATTATAGAAAAATGCCAAGGTTGTCACCATCGACGGGTATGAAGATGTTCCTGCTAATGATGAAAAGGCACTGAAAAAGGCCGTCGCGGGTCAACCCGTCAGCGTTGCTATCGAAGCTGGCGGCAAAGACTTCCAGCACTATAAATCGGTATTACTTCAGATTTGCCTATTGTCAATAAAGTTGTTATCTTTTTGATCGAATTAGCCAGTATTTACACGGATTCAACAAATATTTCTGTATTTTCAAAGTCACAATGAGTTCTGTATTAAATTTTTTAAATGTTGATCATATTAAGTTTAAATCTTGGATCCGCCTATGATCCAGGGTATCTTTACCGGAAAATGTGGTGCAGCAGTGGACCATGGTGTGGTTGCAGTAGGATATGGTAGTGAAAATGGCATGGATTATTGGATCGTGAGGAACTCATGGGGTGCTTCGTGGGGAGAAAATGGTTACCTCAGGATGCAGCGAAACATTGGCAACCCCAAAGGTTTGTGTGGTATTGCTACAATTGCTTCTTACCCTGTAAAGACAGGCCAAAACCCCCCAAAACCAGCTCCATCTCCTCCATCACCAGTCAAGCCACCCACTCAATGTGATGATTATAACGAATGCCCAGCCGGAACAACGTGCTGCTGTGTCTACAAGTATTATAACTACTGTTTTGCTTGGGGTTGTTGTCCCATGGAAGGAGCTACTTGCTGTAAAGACCATAACAGTTGTTGCCCACATGATTATCCTGTCTGCAATGTTAAAGCAGGCACCTGCTCAATTGTAAGTGATCTCTGCTTGTTATTGTTAGATTGTCGCACATTGATTGAGGGAATGGGTTCTTTGGCAATTCTCATCTCATGAGCTAGATTTTTGTTATTGAGTTAGGCCAAGGTTTAACTGGTAAAGTAGCTATCATATGTTCGAGTTGTAGAAACATTCTCTTGCATAAATGCAGGGTAAGGTTGCGTACAATAGGTCCTTGTAGTCCGGCCATTCTCCGGACCCCGCACATAGCGGGAGCTTAGTGCCCCGTGCTGCCCTTTAGTTAGGCCAAGGTTTATCTTTTAACAATTTTGTTCAGAAGGATATGGTTGTTTCATTTACTTACGTGATTGTGTTTTAAATGTTGTTGGTACAGAGCAAGAACAATCCACTAGGAGTCAAAGCAATGCAGCACATTCTTGCCAAACCTATTGGAACCTTCGGAAATGAGGGAAAGAAGACCCCTACTTCTTGAAACTGTCTCAAGCTAAAATGCTGAGGGATGAGAGAGCGAGTTCGGGCTAATGGAGGATGACTTGATATCTTCATTTGGTCACTGAATTTGCAAAACCTCATTTCCAACAGCTGAAAGTTTATAGGCATTTCCAAAAGGGAGGATTACAAAGATGCTGATGATGATTTTTGTATAGTGCTTGAAATGCACTAGAACAAGATTGAAGAAGAGATTATTGTTCTGCTATTTCTGATTTATGTAAATAGTCCTTATTATTCCTTTATCAGGATGACTAATGTGCTACTTTCACCATGCAGTTTATTATTCCATGTGGTGCTTGTACTTTCCTTTCACTAATAATACCTGAGACTATAATTTCCACACCTTTAAGACAAGTGTCCTAAATTCTGAACTTTTCTGCAAATTTATTTTAGCACCCTGTAGAGTATAGAGTATAGACTATGCACAGTTAATTGCTCTTTTGGTCTCTCTATACTTGTGTGGTGCCATTGTTCATTTGTTTCTATGTATTTATGTTAAGTAACTGGTTCAGCCTTTCTTCCTCTCAGTCCAGGAGAAAAACCAGCAGACTAACATTTCTTTATCACTATATCTTATACTGTAGCTAACTTCTAATCTTCCTGTTACAGATGGCATTTCAGAAATTGTTTCTTTGAGAAATTACTAATGTGTCGATAAAAAAACAGGCGTTTAGTAGCTTACCAAAGAAAGCATTTAAGATTCATTTCATTTGTCCATTTCTGATTAAGATGCATACACAGAACGTGGACATTACTTTCCTCCATAAACAAATACAAGAAGATTCAAAACTAAAGCTTCAATCTGCATTCAGCAGCTGCTATTTTTCCTTCCTAGAGAGAGTTATCACTACAATATGTTGCCAGGTAAGAGCCAAGAAATTATATTGATTGTTACATTAGTTGTGTTTTTCTTTAACATAAGTTGGGTGATGAGTCCTGTTAAAGTCAAGGAAAGCCACAAAAAAGGCAAGAAGAATTTACAAGTGTTCATATTAGCAGGACAAAGCAATATGGCTGGAAATGGAGGAGTCCATAGGCAAATTGAAAATGGGGTTGTCACCAATCTAAGTTGGGATGGTTTTGTACCTCAAGAATGTAAACCAAATCCAAAAATTTTACGATTCAATGCAGCTGAAAAATGGGAAAAAGCTCATGAGCCTCTGAATTATGGGATTGATTGTTTACTCGCTTGTGGACTCGGACCTGGAATGGCTTTTGCTAATGAGATACTTAAAAAAGATCCCGAATTTGGTGTTATAGGTTTAGTACCTTGTGCTAAAGGAGGGACACCACTACATAAATGGAGACGTGGGTTTAATCCTTATGATTCTTTGATTAGAAGAGCAAAATTTGCTGTCAAAGATGGAGGAAATATTAGGGCATTATTTTGGTATCATGGGGAGAGTGATGGTAAAGCAAAGAATACATCTAGTTTGTATAAGAGAAACTTGGAGAACTTCATTCATGACTTGCGTAGTGACTTACATGCTCCTACCCTTTCCATTTTCCAGGTACCGTCGGACATCCCTATAACATTCATTCTTTATAATGACATTTTACTATAATGACCAAGTTTTCTTTGGAACCAATTTTTCATGTTATGTTATAATATTTGTTCTCTATAACAACACTTCACTATAATATTAAAAAAATATCGGAACAANTTTACATGCTCCTACCCTTCCCATTTTCCAGGTACCGTCGGACATCCCTGTAACATTCATTCTTTATAATAACATTTTACTATAATGACCAAGTTTTCTTTGGAACCAATTTTTCATGTTATGTTATAATATTTGTTCTCTATAACAACACTTCACTATAATATTAAAAAAATATCGGAACAAACAATGTTATTATAGAGCAATTTGATTGTACTCGTTGTGATCTTCAACATTTTACACGAAGAATGTTCAACCTTTTTATACTTTATGCATGTTAACCTATTATAGTATTGTTAGCTGCATTATTTTTCAAGTTACTAGTCCCGTTTATTATGGATGAATACCTGCAATTATTTTTTTGGTGACTGAAAATGTAAAATTCTTTTAAAGTATTAGTGTGTTAGAAATTGCATATCAACTTTGCTCTTGCTACTGTTAAAATTTTCACATTTTCCTAAAGGCTTTTTGTTGTAGTTAGTCCTCTGTACAATGTTATTGTGTTTATCAACAACAACAACAAAACCAATAGTTTTCCACAAGTGGGATCTGGGGAGTGTAAAATGTACACACCCACTAGTTCCCACAAGTGTTTATCACCAAAAAGATATTTGCTTGTTATTTATTGCTCTCTCCATCCGGGAAGATTGTCACTATTGCTATACGTTATTTGGAGAGTCAAATAAATTTTCTTCAATTATGAGTTTTAGACATTTTTTATGTATTTCTTACTAGATATTGTGGTTTATAATAAATACTTTTTATGCTAGTGTGGCTTTAAAATCAACTAATTATTACAATATATACAGGTTATCATACCATACCCAAAAGAACCATTTGTAGGGCCATATATAGAAGAAGTGAGAGCAGCTCAATTGGGAATTAACATCTCAAATGTGATCAAGATAGATGCAGAGGGACTAGAATTGGGTCCAGATGGCCTTCATCTCACTACCCCTGCCCAAGTTCAACTTGGTCATATGTTTGCTCATGCATTTCTCAGATTTAATAATTTTTCCTTTCTAAATAGATATGTTTTACCTTTTAATATATTCTCTTAATTTTTTCAGCATTATACGAGATTCAGAAACCTTGTGTATGTTGCTCCTTCTGAGACATGTTTTTAAAATTCATGAATTTCTTTTCAATCAATTTATTTTCATATATCAAGTCTCTATTGTTCTTAAACAGGTCATATGAAATCTTACAAGAGGACAGTCATTGACATGTTAATCATAGACATAACTAGGGGTGGCAAAATAGTTAAATACTCATTAATTAGCGAGCATCTGGTGACCAATAATTCTGGTGTATTAGTAGAAAATAAATAATACACGTGAAATTATATGTAGCTAACAGGGCATGATACGTGGATCACTAAGAAGATGACAACTGGAGTGTAATAACTAAAAGATGCACGGGTTACAAGAGGTACGAACAAATCACTCACGAGACGAAAGAACGCAGTTGCTCGAGCCTAAATTGTTCAATGGAGAGACACGGATGAAATGAATCAAGACAATAAAAAGGGAAGATTCACGAACCTCCAATTAATGAGGAAGAAGAATCGAAACCGTTACAGAATCTTCATGGACAGTTACGATCGCCAATTATAAGGGTTCATTTAATTTCACTAATGCTTATAATGACTCAGACATAAAAGGAATGAAACGTTATATTTGTAAACCCCTATATAAGGGAAGAGAATTTCACTTGTAAAGGCGCGTTTTGATTCTTACTGGAATACAATTACTTTCTTTTATTTTCAATCAATTATTTTTATATTTCTTGTCACGTTTATTTCCTTTCATATAATTGAGAAAGTACAGAATTTCTTAGTTATCAGTAACCCGAGTTCTTCTAAAAATAGGCTTTGACCGAGAATCTTATTTTTTGGTTAAACAAATTGGTTCCGTTACCGAGAATCTAATAATCTTTTTACTTTCCAAATCTTTCTCTCTCACAACCAAATCATATCAACTGTCAATGACCACATCCAACAGATAGAAGGAACTCCAGTTCCATCACCTCAGGGATCTCCACACACTTTTCTAGAGGGAACACCTGAAAGATCTGCTACTCACATGAATGAATAACATGGAGATGAGCAGACCGTTGAGAAGGATGTCGTGAAATAGTTGATCGCTGAACACATGAATAATGCTCTCCAAGCTTTCTTGAGGGGACTGTCAACTGTACCACCTAGGGGTGTTCAAAATCGAACCGAAACCGAAAATCGAACCAAAACCGAAGCTTAATGGCTTATTGGTATCGGGTTAACG